>WSYH01005989.1:0-40868 GCA_036426205.1 Ascaphus truei | reverse complement strand
ATTAATTCTATAAATAATAATTTTAACTGTAGCTACTATTCTACCCAATGGGCTGGCAGTAATCCCTGGTATTAACAGGCTTGCCAGTAGTTGGTATGGGGGTTTCCCCTTCACCTTTGGTACTGCACTTGAGGACAGCAGAGGGTGGCACATCCTGTTGTAGCTGGGACAACGGGGTGCCCGCCTTCACGCTGTAATTAAGGGCAGGACCGCCCTAAAGTTGAGAAGTTGTTCCTTCCCTCTGAGGAAGGTCACACGACTGGGAGCCTGAGATTGGGGCCTTCCCATGTGCTCTTCCCTGCGGGGAGGAGTGAGTGTGAACCAATACCTCTGCCTCCGCTAGGGAGGTGGGGAAGAGCTAGGACGGCTGCGGGTGCCCTTGGCCTGTAGTGGCAGTCCAGGGACCATCTTCAGTGATAACTGAGCCAAGAGACTGTATCCGGCAGAAGACTGCTGAGTACCTGCTGTGTAACTGCAGACCGTAGTAATAAATCGTTCCTGTTGGCAATATACCTGCCTGGTGTGGGATCTAATTGGGGGGAGAGGTAATCAGTTCTACCGTGGGAGATCATCTCCAATTCCCTGGAGCCTACGGCAGATGGAGGTGCTGAACTGCTAAAGAGATATGTGGGGTATGAACCCCAGAAGCCTGTTCCTGTGTCCCCACTACCACCGGCAGACGACTCAGCCCTCCTGTTGCCAGCAGGTATATGCACCATACACCCTGTAATGGCCCCAATCTGCGATTAGGGGGGGAAACACCATTACATAACAAAAAGAGAACAGAGGTAATTACATTTCTATGCAGTTGAATATAAGTGGGGAGGACAATCAGTGAGCATGAACAGATATCAAGTCTTATAGTATGAAATAAGTCACGCAATACTCCATGGCACCCAGCCAAGGTAAATATATAGAATAGTATATCTGTAGCAGACATATCAGCACGTAGGTCTTCATATTTTCCTATCCCGTCCTCTCAATAATTTACTTAGAAAATCATTAAGGACACTTGTTAAATGTCCGTTAATGCACAGTGACCTTTGACACAGCGAAATTTGGCGAAATTGCATCTATGCAAAGATGTTTGCGTTGAAACCAAGGGTCAATTCTGCATGATTCGCAGGCTGCAGCGTGAGCATTTAGGACACCTCTAGTCATTAATGCATCTCGAATGGCTTTGCTGTAAGTGGGTTAAAAATATGAACCCTAACAAGCGTAAACCAGTTCCAGAAAGTATATTATATGTTTATTTAGTGTTCAGGCCGGTCATACAAATGTGCTATTAAAGAAAAAGGAAGGCTTGGAATTCAACCGCTTAAAGAGGTAATCTCATGTAGTAAGAACGAAAAAACAATATTTGTATACAATTGCTCGGCTTCCTCAGAAAAGATTGAATCCCCCATAATTCCCCCTTTTTCTCTGGTTCTGCTGCATTCAACCTTATCAGCTAATGATGGTTTCATCATCGCTATATGGACAATGAGCCAAACAGAGACAACCACTCGCCTCTCATTGTAAGAGCCACCTAGCAGTCTTATCACCAGAAGACATACATTGTAACAACCCTAACCAGCATTTGGTTATTATGAAAAAGTTCAACATTTAAACAATGATTTAAAAAGCCTCACTCCAGCTCCATTTAACCCTGGGGTGGCCAACTTCTGTCCTCAAGGGCCACCAACAGGTCAGGATTTCAGGATATCCCTGCTTCAGCACAGGTGGCTCAATCGGTGGCTCAGTATTCGACTGAAACTGTCAGTGTTATGAATGAAAGTCACCATGTATGTATGTATGTCTTTATTTATATAGCACCATTAATTTACATAGCCCTGCACAGCAGTCATACACGTGACAATCATATAAATAACAAATAATACAAATAACACATAGTGGGAAGAAGTGTTTCAGACATAAAAGTGACTTTAGGAAATGGAGTCTCTGCTCCGAAGAGCTTACAATCTAATTGGTGGGTAGGAAGAACGTGCAGAGACAGTAGGAAGGTTTTCTGGCAAGTGCGTCTGCAGGGGGCCAAGGTCGATGTATGAGGTGTATAGTATCAGCCATGGAGCTACTCATATGCTTCGTTAAGGAGGTGGGTTTTAAGATGGGTCTTAAAGGTGGATAGAGAGGATGCTAGTCGGGTACTGAGGGGAAGGGCATTCCAGAGGTGTGGGACAGTCCGTGAGAAAGGTTTAAGGCAGGAGAGGGCTTCAGACACAAAAGGGGTAGTGAGAAGACATCCTTGAGCAGAACGCAAGAGTCAGGATGGTGTATAGCAAGAAATTAGAATGCCATTTTTTGGTATAGAGTCCACAAACTTCACTGATAGGACCTAAATTTGAAGTCAACATCTCTCCAGATTTGGTTGTAGGCTTCACCATTGGAGCCTGCAAGAAGCTGCCCCCCTCCACTCTCGGTGACCCCACATCCACAATAACATAACATAAGGGGCTCAACCACTGGGTAAAGGCCAACGGTACTCCAACCATGGCCCGCAACACACCCCAAGCTGGGCACCACCAGGCCTGGCCGTTTAGGGAGAATGGGCTCAAGCAACTCACGCTTAAATGAACCCTGCCCACTGGCCACACCCAGGCACCACCGGGCTTTACTGACCATGGAGCCCCATCTGGCAAGGTCAAACACACTTAGCCCGGCTACAACACGCCTAAAAATTTACCCCAGAAAGATAATGTAATCTGAGATTTTATCTGACTTTCCTTCAGGGAACTTTCTTCCCTCTTTTCTCTCACCTTTTTTTTTTAATTTAGTACAACATCAGCCATATTAACATCACACACAAAGGGGACGGGTGGGAATTTCTTGACAGGGCGCAGACTGACCTCTCGCCCCTGCACGAGGCTATACATAACTTCCCTGGCTCCTCCACCCCATAAGCTACGATTATACCAGATGCCGCTGAGCACCAGCGCTATCCGGTGGCGTCACCCTGCGCTGCCGCCGAGCGGCATCTTGAACATACAGGGGAGACAGTATAGAAGAGAAGCAGAGAAGACAGGGAGGCGTGGCAGAGGCATGGCTGTGAGCAGTTCGCCCTCATTGGCTGAACCGCTCATGTGACGTGGCCGTCACCTCAAGAAATAATGTTTACTTTCATTTGATTACAGCAATTTGTTTTTCAGCCGCACAGTGTCGCGTGCCAGCGATTTTTGGTATAATCGCGGCCTAAGTTGCATCACTCCCGATGCCGGCGGGGCATGGGAGAGAGGCCAGAGATGATGCTGCCTAAACATGCGCAGGTAAGGGTAGCTAGTCCCTTCGGTCATGCCGCCATGAGATCTGAGATCTCACTTCAAAAGACTGTTCATGGTCCCAAGGTTCAGCAAAGTATCCGTCCGCTACTCCTTCTCTTACCGTGCACCCCAAAACTGGGACAGTCTACCGGAGACTCTCACAGCCGCCACCAGGCTAAGTTCTTTCATAACTAAAGCTGTCTCACATTTTAATCTGGTCTGATACGGTTATATACGCCTATAATATATATTATCTGTAACTGTGCATGCAATGTCCTGTATATAATGTATACCCTGTTCACTTATGTAACTGTATTTGTAACCATGTATTATTTGTCTTGACTCTGTGCCCCGGACATACCTGAAAACAAGAGGTAACTCTCAATGTATTACTTCCTGGTAACACATTTTATAAATAAATTAATTAATGTGGCATAGGGCTCAAAGCTACTCCATACAAATTTACAGTTTATGATTTATTTTGAAGTAGAAAGATATTCAAAAGGTATCTGTCTGACGGGATCTCCCACAAACCGTCACCGCATGAAGTTTCTCATCCAGGAATAGATACAATATAGGCACTTATATAGAAAATGACAGTTTGTTTACAATATCAATTATATCACTTAAAGGGAGGTACCAATCACCTCATCTAATTTTCATAAGGTGGGGAATGTAATAGATTTGTGATTGGTGGTCGATAAAAGAACGATGTTTGCTCACACTACTAGTTTTATCCACCTGATGAAGGATAACAAGCTCGAAACGTTGTACTCTATCGATCTTTTGTATATTCAATACATGGTCTAAAAGACCCCTCCTTCACTTAACCGAGTGCGTATATCTGTTTCTGGATGAGAAACAATATTAGGTTATCAAGAGTCACACAGCAATGTCTTGTTGTCCCATATCCAGGAATATCTACTTTGTCTATGGTGCCAACCATACGAAGTAGGGATTAAGCTCCATGACACCCATCGTGAGTACCATAGATTGGATTACGGAAAATATGTCCATGTTTGGACAAATATAAGATCTTATTGAAGGGACTCATTCCATTGTATTTGAAACTTTGAATCAGTATTTTTAGAAAAGGACCCTACCCATGGATAACCATGAATATAGGAAGTTTATATACAAATGTTTCGCACAGACAGGCAATAGAATTTTTTGGAACAATAGCAATGACAAGTCGAGATAAATTTGACAAGTAATGTCTTTGAATGTAAAAATGGCTGCTAGAACCAAATAAAAGGATCAGAAATGGGGGGGGGGGGGCGATAGTTTCCCCCAACTACTTTCCGCAAAGCTATATGTGGGGAACTGGGAAGGGTCCTTATATCTTTCAGATCTACATAGCGAAGGGTACAGGAAACGATTTACCCACAGGATTTTGTTGATATGGGGAGGGGATCAGTAAGATGTTCTTCACTTTGTTGACTTTGTTAGTGCGACGAACATAGAGTTGAGGTTTAAAATTCAAATTGGAGATGTTCTCTAACGCAATTCATTTCTTTGGATTTAGATATTACAGTAGAGCAGCGGTGCGCAAACTGGGGGGCGCGACCCCCAGGGGGGGCGCGAGACTGCCGACGTGGGGGCGCGGGGTTTACAGAGGCCCCACGCGCTTCCCAAAGGCACTTAAATTAAGTGCCGGGGAAGCTGCAGGGCCTCTGTAAACCTAACTTACCGTGGCTCCGGCGGCTTCCTCCCTGCGTCGCCATGGCAACGCGGCGTCAAAATGACGCTGTGAGGTCATGTGACGTCACGTTGCTATGGCAACGTGATGTCATTACGCCGGAGCGCGGGTAAGTTGGGGTTGGGGGGCGCGGGAGTGAGGGGACAGCCGGCAGGGGGGCGCAGGGAAAAAAGTTTGCGCCCCCGTGCAGTAGAGGACACTGGATTAATAACAAAACCATCTAGGGATGAGATTGACTGCAGCAACCTCGAGAGGAACCAGTTACCATACACATCACATAACTACAAATATACCAAAAGGACAGCTCATTAGAGCTAGTGTCATGTATGTATGTATGTACATCATTATTTATATAGCGTCCACAGTGTACTCAGCACTTTACGAAGACAATACAGTACAGGGAATTATAATACAATAATTGCAACAAAGTCAGACCTTGGGAAAGGAAATCCCTGCCCCGCAGAGCTTACAATCTAAGTGGTATGTTGGGAGAGTTACAGAGACAGCAGGTGAGTGAATGCGTGCAGTAGATGGCAGTGCTTGGCCACAGTGGTTGGTAGGAGACAGTAGCCACGAGTCTGGGCTATTGGGATGCTTCCTTTAAGAGGTGGGTTTTCAGGTTTGTCTTAAAGGTGGGGAGAGAAGGTGCTTGGTGTATACTGAGTGTGAGGGGGTTCCACAGGTAAGGGGCAGTGAGGGAAAAGGTTTAAGGTGACAGAACAGTAGCGGGGAAAGGAGACAGTTATGGGTAGAGCGCAGGTGACGAGCAGGGGCATAACGAGAGATCACAGATGATAAGTAGGAAGGAGCAGATGAGTGGGGAGACTTAAAGGTAAGGAGAAGAATGGTGTTGGATATGCACCAAGGAAGGAGATTTCCTTAGGGAAATGGATATGAGTAAAATATTTGCAGATAGGTTTTGACAAAATGAACATACATAAGATCTTAGGAGGCGTAAAGTACAACATTCGGAACCAACAGCAACAACCAATGAGAACGTTGTAACGCAGGCGAATCTATTCATTACAAAGTATACCCCCGGCTAAAATGTATCAAATACTACAGAAGAGCTGTCATATACTAAAATCAGATAATACACTGAGCAAACACTGTGTATACATGTCACACCACAACGTAAACATGGCAGATCTAAACATCAGAGAGATCTCACTACACAGGTAACATGTGTAACAAAAACAATACATCAGAAAGTAATAAGGAATGTACCTTTCTACCCAGATTAAAAGGAAAGTATACATGTGGAAAATAAGTCCAGTGCAAGACTGCAAAAAATAGTAAAACATTTAAGCACCCGCATACAGGAACAATTATCATAGGATGGTGGCATTTATTCATTGTGAAACAGAGGGACTCATCTGTATTCTAATATGTATCCAGCACTCATTGATAAAATTAATAATCAATTATAGCGATAACAAACATACTGTAATTACTACGGTGCTGATAGGGATCCTAGAAACAAAAATATAACAAGTAACCCTCCAGAGATAGAGAGAGGAAGAAAGATACAATCCCAAATCAATGCAATCGAAAAGAAATATACATTTATTATTTGAATATAGAAATAGCAAAAAGACGCGGTAAATCTACACAAGTATAAAAACAATCTTATAAAGTGAGAGGGTACTTGAATCATCTATAATGCTAACTGGTAAATCATAGAGCTTGAAAACAGGTCACATGGGGAGCAAATAAAATATGTACAACGCTATAACGCGGATCCGCAAGAAACACGGTTTGAGCATGGACCCCGTCATTTAATTTTTTTTTTTAAATTGCACACACTACACACACTCACTAAACACTGCACACACTCACAACACACTGCTCAGCACACTGCACACACTCACAGCACACACTCACAGCACACTGTACACACTGCACACACTCACAGCACACTACACACAAACAGCACTGTACACACTGCACACACTCAGCACACTCTCATAGCACATTGCACACAGCACACACTCACTGCACACTCACAGCCCCCCCCCCCCTATCCCCCTACATCCGGTGTCAGCTGCTGGGGCATCGTGGGGCTGCCTGAAGGGATCGGGGCTGGGGTGCCGGGCTGCTGGCTGGGGGGATCAGAGCAGGGATGAGGTGCGGGGCTGCTGGCGGGGAGGATCGGTGCTGGGCTGGGGTGCGGGGCTGCTGGCGGGGGGGATCGGTGCCGGGCTGGGGTGCGGGGCTGCTGGCGGGGGGATCGGTGCCGGGCTGGGGTGCGGGGCTGCTGGCGGGGGGGATTGGTGCCAGGCTGGGGTGTGGGGCTGCTGGCGGGGATCAGGGGGGGAATCGGTGCTGGTAGAAGTAAGGCTGCTGGGGGAAGTGCAAGGGGAATGCTGGGGGAAGTACGGTGGCTGCAGGGGACATGTGCGGCTGCCGGTGCCTCATTCCACCTCTTCCCCCCTCCGCCCCCCTCCTCCCGATCGGCGTGCGGCGGCCATTTAAAAAAATTTAGCGCAACCCCGGTTATAGCGCGGTCGGATCGGGTGGCCCCCGAGGACTGCGCTATAACGGGGCTGAGTTGTATATCTTTACTCATATAGCGCTTCAGAGCAATAATACATGTGAAAACATAATTTTATAACACATAATGGGAGTAAGCGCTTGAGACATAAAAGTCACATTAGGAACAGGAGTCCCTGCCCCGAAGAGCTTACCATCTAAATTTTAAGTTCAGAGAACTTACAGAGACAGGAGGAGGGTGTTCTGGTCAGTGCGTCTGCAAGGGGTCAGGGTCAGTGCATATGAGATGTATAGTATCAGCGAGCGGAGCTGCCCGTGTGTGTTTTAAGATGGATAGAAAGCTGTACATAAGAAAGCTGTACAAAGTAAAGGTACAAAATATTCAATTGCTTAACATTTGTTTGTATTTGTTCATCATGATTTCCACACACCTATAACACATTTAGCAATAGAGAAAGTGACAAAACATAAAAGAAATGCTAGCTGTGAAGATTATATTATTCTATCATTGATTTACTATACAAAACAATTTTTTTCACTATATGACACATTCATGATTGGAATACAGTGATGAGTGGATCACATTTAATTAGAGATACTAGCTAGCTGTATAACCAAGGAGATTGGTTCATTGGTCAATAATGTATTTGTTATATTAGAAAGTATATGTATGTATATGTATATATATATGTAGAGGTATCAGTACCGTGTTAGCCGAGCTTCAATAATCAAAAAATAAATAGATGATACCGTTCTGTGGCTAACGAAAATTTGAGTGCGGTACAATGTGGTATCTTCCATATTTTCATGTAGAGGTATCGTTAGCCACAGAACGGTATCATCTATTTATTTTTTGATTATATATATAAATAATGGACCCTATACAATTAAAATGTTATAATAACATTTTAAGGTTATTTTATATCAAGGCTATTATTGACTGCATCAATCCATTCTGACAATTTCATTTAGAGAAACCGCCAATAACCTGGTTCCTTCCATGTGAGATGTTAGATGGATGTCTAAAGAGATGAGATAATGTATATGGAACGGATCTTTCACTTATTTCTAATTATCACCATGACGTGAAGAATAATATTATCGATATTGTTCTGGTTTTACTTAAACTTGTATGTATAAAATATGTTTAAGTAATTCATTGTCTAACATACTTGTCCATTATTGAGTAATTGTACTGATTAACATCAGATGACAAGTTAAAGTATAACATGGTGGAACTGGTTAAATGGCCCTGGGGAAGAGCTATTTAAGTTTGAAACGCGTTGGCTTTCTAATATGTATTTTTTTACTAATAAATGAAAGAATAAAGATATTTGTTCAAAGTAATACATTTCGGCGAGTTGTTTAGTAGGCAGTGGAACATGGTGACGTGGGAACCAACAAACCACCCGGTCTTGACAAAGTGACGTCATCTCCGGGGTCTGCAGAGAGGGACCCTGTGGAGCAACTATGCAGAAGTAAACGTGGTGCATGGGCTGCTATTACTAGCACGTTACTACGGAGCGTGGAGAATACATACAAGAGCACAGCGGGGCAATCATGTTAGCATGTTACAATTTCTAGAACAGCAAGACTCCAAAAGGTATATGTATCAAGGAAAAATCTCTTCTGCCTTGGCACACAGAGGTCCAGGGGAGTTACATGTTTGTCAAAGTCTGCGAAAACTCAGAGCAAAAAGAGACTGATCCCAGCCTGCACTGACCCAGAACCCTGACCAGGTCTGAGAGACTGAGCCCAGCCTGCACCCACCCAGCATCCTGACCAGGTCTGAGAGACTGAGCCCAGCCTGCACGGACCCAGCATCCTGACCAGGTATGAGAGACTGAGCCCAGCCTGCACTGACCCAGCATCCTGACCAGGTCTGAGAGACTGAGCCCAGCCTGCACTGACCCAGCACCCTGACCAGGTATGAGAGATTGAGCCCAGCCTGCACCGACCCAGCACCCTGACCAGGTCTGAGAGACTGAGCCCAGCCTGCACTGACCCTGCACCCTGACCAGGTCTGAGATACTGAGCCCAGCCTGCACCGACCCAGCACCCTGACCAGGTCTGAGAGACCGAGCCCAGCCTGCACCCACCCAGCACCCTGACCAGGTCTGAGAGACTGAGCACAGCCTGCACCGACCCAGCCTGCACTGACCCAGCACCCTGACCAGGTCTGAGAGACTGAGCCCAGCCTGCACTGACCCAGCACCCTGACCAGGTCTGAGAGACTGAGCACAGCCTGCACTTACCCAGCACCCTGACCAGGTCTGAGAGACTGAGCCCAGCCTGTGTATATACCCAACTCGATGTAAACTCCTTTAGAGTCAGGCAAGGAGGGTTACACGTCATTACCCAGAATCCTTGGCTGCAATGGTAGCATTGTATGCTAAGAGATAATGGGGAAAGGCAGATTTGCAGACCTGTCCGTGACTGTGCTCACGAGTGGTATTTTTATTTAATATATAAAAACAAATGTGCCTACGTCCCCACCCAATCCATTATAAACAGACAACATCGTTTTCTCTTTCCATGAGGTAGGTTTGGTGGGAGGTGGTGGACCCATTAAGGAAGAATAGATTTCCTTGTCACCACAGCCACTGCTTCCATTGAGGCTTTCTCACTATTTGCACCAGTTAGTGCCCCAGTTTTGCTTTGATACAAACCCCCCTATTGTTCCCCCGGATAACACACCGCATCCTATCATTACTCACATATCACAGAGCTTGCGTGGGAGTTAATGACACAGAATAACACCATATATTCCCGCCGTATGAGGCCTTCTACATCTGCACCATGCAGCTGATACACAGGGGAGCAGCTGATACACAAATATTCATTAAGTAAAACACACCCAACATTTCTACGTCGTTCAGCAAAAAGTGACACAGTGCGAGTGCTCAGTTGCGTGTCATTACCCAGAATCCCTTGCTGCAGGGGAAGCACTGTATGCGAAGAGATAATGGGGAAAGGCAGCATTGCAGAACTGTCTGAGATGTGTGAATGTGCTCGCCGTGCGGGATTTTTTTATTATAAGTCATTAGAAAATCTGTGATCATTATCCGTGTCCCCGATGTGTTCCAGGCCCATCTCCAGCGCCGACGCGATTACGGAAATGCAAAGCCAACACATAATTATTCGCGCAACAAAAATATGAAACAAAAAGCGTGTACTGGCAATAAAACCACGAGGGACATGTGTGCGCCTCTTCCCTCATCAGAGGAAATGAGGCTATTAGAGCCAGCAGGGGATTTACCAGGCCGGTGGTTTCAAAGGCAGCGAACCAATAATCCAGGGCTTGCCGGTTCCAAACCCGATGATTACTTTACAGAAAGTTAATTTTTCCTCCAATTGACTCTGACAGAGGCTGCTTTTCTAGTCATAATTAGCAGGCCAATTAAGCTGATTAAAAAAATGCCGTTAACCCCTTTCAGTGCCAAAGGGGGACCTGCAACGCCTTGCAAGACAATGATCCCACTGGCACGTAAATGGTTAAAAAAAATTACAATCAGTTGCACCACAATTAAAAGTAGGATCGATTAGTTGTTTTAATAACAACTTTACTGCATATACTTAGCTTATTTACAGTATAGTGTGGAGTATGCAGCACATAGGAACGTTACAGGCACAGTCCCTGCCCCGTTGAGCTTACAATCTATGTTTTTGGTGGCTGAGGCACAGGGAGATAAAGTGACTCTCCCAAGGTCACAAGGAGCCGACACCGGGAATTGAACCAGGCTCCCCTTTTTCAAACTCAGTGTCATTGTTTGCAGTCAGTGTCTTTAGTCACTGAGCAGCACCGTCGGCCATTTTGTTTTCCCCTACCACAGGGGACAGCAGCACATTGCTTTACCGATGCCCCTGGCAGCAAAATGGGTAAAGAAATAAGCAAAGCTTCACAAACCATTAAAGGCCAATGAAGCTTCACTCATTTGGAGAAGGTTGTATTGTCTGAAAATGCGGCAAAACACCCCCCAGCATCAATCACTACCCAGAGTTCTCCTGGGTGTCGCTCTGAGACACCACACTTATTTGATCCGCCCATATTCTGGCATCGGGCTGGGGCTGGTACTGAGGCTCATACAATAGGCGACTTCTTTCACTGACCCGACTGGCTGACCTGTCCTCCCTAGTCATCCTTCTATTGTATCTCGGTCTTCTCTTGTCTGCTTCTAAGCCTGACATACCGGAAAGGTGAGCTATTCCCACACACACAACTGGCTTCTCCTCCATTACTTCAGGAGCTTCGCTTTGTAGTTTGAGTTCAGCAGCAGTGGACTCCTTCGCCCTTAGGCCTCGGGCATGGTGCCGCGGGCCGCGCTGATCCGCGCTCCTGCTCTGCCTCGCCTGCTCAAACTGGAGCTTTTTTTGTGTCCTGGCAGGCGAGGCAGTGTGCGCGCTTTGTGGGCGGTGCGAAGGCATGTCGGGAGGTGGATCGGAGGCGGGGCGTGAGGCGGGGCTAGTCCCTCGCTCCCATTGGATGTGAGCGGTTACGTGACCGCTCCTCCGCTTCCCTGAGCGGCAAATTTTAAATTTGCCTGTCTCTCCAAAATACCTGCGCCTCCGCACGCGTGCGGAAGCAGCTGCTAAAGCCGCGCTGATGACAGATGCAGGGGGTAAGTGCATCTGCTCAGCGCGGCTCAGCACGGCTCACCAAGGCTCACCGTACTATGTCCCAGGCCTTAGCCTTTGCTACGCAAAAAGAAACTCAGTACTGGAGCACAATAATAATAATAATAATAATAACTTTATTTCAGATAGCGTAGCGCTTTTTTCCCAATGGGACTCAAAGCGCATCACAATTACAGCGCAGCACACGTTACGCAGCACATAGGAACGTTACAGACACAGCCCCGGCCCAGGTGAGATTACACTCTATGTTTTTGGTGCCTGAGGCACAGGGAGATAAAGTGACTTGCCCAAGGTCACAAGGAGCTGACATGGTCCCCTGGTTCACACTCCATGTCTCTGGTTACAGAGTCAGTGTCTTTACTCACTGAGCCGCTCCTTCTCCTTGGTTCTGTGCGGGAGGATACAGAGGGAGAAAAGTCTCTCTTAGGAAACAAATATTTTAGATTTGTAAAAAAAAAAAAACGTGGCCCTCATCTGAGAGCCACCACATATTCACCCCTGAATTGGTAAGAGACCTTAAAATAAATGATTTCTACCTCTCACGGTATTTGCTGGCACCTCCGACGTGCAAGTTGGGGTGCCAGGTGGCTTCTCCAAAAATACTGGACACAATGTTGAAAGGTGCGATACGTTCGAGACACACACACACACACAAACATGGTCGAGAGACACACACATCTCTCTGCTGCATGCTGTTTCCTCCTCTCCTTGGTCCCACCCTCATATTCCTGACACCTCCTCCTGATTGGCTGCATTACCCAGCAGCAGTCAAATCGGTATGGAGGGAGCTCCCCAGCCCTGCCCGGGAAAATCCCGCAGCCCCACAAGCCAGTCAGGTCACTACAGTATGTCCAGAGAGGTAATACCGGTATACACATACATGTCCAGTATTACCTCAAACTTATTACTGGACGGAGTGTCCAAATGCAGGACAATCCGGTTCAATACTGGACACCGGGCAACCCTGCCGTGCAAGGTATTACACAGTGTATCTAAGTATCTAACCTTTATTCTCACATGACCGAATCTATCCAGCCGACACCCTGAGCAGTGCTGGGTTAATGCATTCATGAAGGGGTCATGTTAGCTCGTTAAATGCAAATTCCATCCTCTGGGTTAATAGCTCATTGTATTAGCGGGTAGAATTTCCAATCGCCAGCACAGGCCGCTCACACTTTGGGGCTAACTGTCCGTTTAACCCTGCGGCTGCCGCCCGGGATGAACCCCGCCCAGCTTCTCACTTTCCTTTCTGTTTTATTGCAAATTGTTGTACAACCTGATGTTTTGCTTTGTTCCCTATTCTCCGTAATCCTTTTAAGGAGATATCCTTAACACCTGACCTTTCGCTGCGCCCCGGGGGACCGGTGAGGGCCAACCCTTGCTTTAGACATTGGCAATAAGCTGGAGGATGAAGGTACATGTTGAACCCGGCAATGATCCTATAACACTACCAACATTTGTTATTCTAAACCCTCACCTACTCCTGCTCCTCAGCACATGATCCTTTCACCTAATAAAGTGCGATCGAGCGCCAGGTATTTTGCATGCGATGTTCAGAACTTCCTGACACCCACAAATAGCCTCTCAGGAAAGTCTTCCGTCCAGAAAAACCCTGAGCGGAAACTTTCTGATGCTCACTGAGCGTCACTTTCAAAGTAACCGTCTCCGGCACAAATATTAGCACTTTTGACCCCGTTTCCAAAGTTATTTGTATCGTTTTTGTGCCTTGTTTTTTCACACACAAAACGACACGTATTTTATGATGTGTCAGGCCGCGTTTACAGTGCCGGCGACCGATGATGCTCACCCGTCGCCATTGGCGAAATTTGAACTTTAGGTTTGAGCGACGTCGCTGGCGACAAGGCCAGTGACGTCACGAAGGGGGAGGGCAGAGTGCAATAGGTGCTCTGTGATTGGTTTAGAGACAGTCACATGGGGCGACTGTCTCTCCCAAAATCAAATTTCACTGGCTTACAAATTTTATGTCGCTCCATCGCTGCCGCGCCTACTATAAGCGCATGCGATGGATTTAATGTATTTGTTTTGGCACGACGTCGCGTCGCCAGGCTCTATAAGCACAGCCTAAGATTTGAGGGGCAGAGTTTTCCCCTTTATTTGCATTTATGCTTAATGGTATTATACCTGTATTGTGTATGTCATTTGAGGCATTTTAAATTGTATATTTAGTATTGTTTATATATTTCTTCCAAAAAGTGCAGCACTCATGGACAGCGCTGTATAAAAATGACTAATAATTTATAATGGTAGTATAATTAAATTATAATGACAGCATAAGTATAATAATAATAATGCATTCTTGTGTAGAACGTCCCCTATGAAGAACCCTCCATTACAGTGGCAGTCCTGCTCAGGACGAGTGAACAAGGACAGTCACACGTTTAATACACTGAATGGAGCTGATGGAAACCTTTAAAAAGGAAGAAAAGAAAAAAAGAAAAGTATTTTCTAAAGTTTAAACATTTCAATTTGTTTCGCCGGCAGACAGATAAATAAAGCCCTTGTTTGGCCTTATTTAACTAGCAGAAGAATCAATAAAAGACTGATGTTCAGCCTAACTCTTACCCCAATCCTAATATACCAGCCTAACCCTTACCTCAACCCTAATATACCAGCCTAACCCAACCATAATATACCAGCCTAACCCTTACCCGAACCCTAATATACCAGCCTAACCCTTACCTCAACCCTAATATACCAGCCTAACCCTTACCTCAACCCTAATATACCAGACTAACCCTTACCTCATCCCTAATGTATCAGCTTAACCCTAACCCAACCCGTAATATACCAGTCAAACCCTTACCCCAACCCTAATATACCAGCCTAACCCTAACCCAACCCTAATATACCAGCCTAATCCTTACCCCAACCCTAATATACCATCCTAACCCTTACCCCAACCTAATATAACAGCCTAATCCTTACCCCAACCTTAATATACCAGTTAAACCCTTATCCCAACCCTAATATACCAGCCTAATCCTTACCCCAACCCTAATATACCAGCCTAACCCTAACCCAACCATAATATACCAGCCTAATCCTTACCCCAACCCTAATATACCAGCCTAATCCTTACCCCAACCCTAATATACCAGCCTAACCCTAACCCAACCATAATATACCAGCCTAACCCTAACTCAACCATAATATACCATCCTAACCCTAACCCAACCATAATATACAGCCTAACCTTTACCCAACCCGAATATACCAGCCTAACCCTAACCCAACCATAATATACCAGTCCTAACCCTAACCCAACCCTAATATCCATCCTAATCCTTAACACAACCCTAATATACCCGTCTAACCCTAACCCAACCATAATATACCAGCCTAACCCTAACCCAACCATAATATACCAGCCTAACCAACCCAACCCTAATATACCATCCTAACCTTAACCCAACCCTAATATACCAGCCTAACCCTAACCCAACCATAATATACCAGCCTAACCCTAACCCAACCCTAATATACCATCCTAACCTTAACCCAACCCTAATATACCCGCCTAACCCAACCAACCATAATATACCAGCCTAACCCTAACCCAACCCTAATATACCATCCTAACCTTAACCCAACCCTAATATACCAGCCTAACCCTAACCCAACCCTAATATACCAGCCTAACTCTAACCCAACCCTAATATACAGCCCACCTAACGCATAACCCAACCATAATATACCAGCCTAACCCTAACTCAACCATAATATACCATCCTAACCCTAACCCACCTAATATACCAGCCTAACCCTAACCCAACCCTAATATACCAGCCTAACCCTTACCCCAACCCTAATTTACCAGCCTAATCCTTACCATAATCCTAACATGCCAGCCTAACCTTTAACGCAACACTAATATACCAGCCTAGCGATTACCCCAACCTTAACACGAATATAAGACAAAAATACCCAATACTACATGTGACAAAATACATAGTTAAATACTTCTTTGTTAGAATTCTCATGAGTAAGGGTCATTTAGTTAAACCCTTTGGCCAAAGCGTTATAAGCCTACAGCCACGTCACTGCATGACCAGTATGCAACCACATCACGGCATGACCAGTATGCAGCCACATCACGGCATGACAAGTATGCAGCCACGTCACGGCATGACCAGTCTGCAGCCACATCACGGCATGACCAGTATGCAGCCACGTCACGGCATGACCAGTATGCAGCCACGTCACGGCATGACCAGTATGCAGCCACGTCACAGCATGACCAGTATGCAGCCACGTCACGGCATGACCAGTATATGCAGGTCCTAACACTACCTGTCAGAGGTAAATGAGGATTTTACACAGTTAGTTGTTAGGACCTGCATATGGTCATGCTGGTGACGTGGCTGCATACTGGTCATTGCCGTGACGTGGCTGCATACTGGTCATGCCGTGACGTGGCTGCATATGGTCATGCCGTGACGTTGGCTGCAGTACTGGTCATGCCGTGCCGTGGCTGCATATGGTCATGCCGTGACGTGGCTGCATACGGTCAGGCATGCGTGGCTGTAGGTTATAACGCTTTGGCCAAAGGGTTTAACTAAATGACCCTTACTCATGAGAATACTAACATTGAAGTATTTAACTAGATGTTGTGTTACATTGGAGTACGAGTGGGTATTTTTGTCTTTTGTTGTATGACACTTTGACCATGCTCAGTCAGTAGCTCTCCTTGAACAAATGATAGAATAATATATATAATATATATATATTATCTATATATATATATATATATATATATAGTAGATATACTATAGTGGGTTCTGGGGTTAAAGCTTGTTGGGATTGTGTGTTATTAATTATTTTAAATTTCTAACACGAATATGCTTGACTAACCTTTATCCCAACTCTATTATACCAGCGTAACCCTAATATACCAGCCTAACCCTTACCCAACCCTAATATACCACCTAATCCTCTACCCCAACCCTAATATACAGCCTAATCTTACCCCAACCCTAATATACCAGTATAACTCATACCCAACCATAATATACCAGTAAAACCTTACCCCAACCCTAATATATACAGCCTAACCCTTACCCCAACCCTAATATATACAGCCTAATCCTTACCCCAACCCCTATATAGCCAGAATAACCTTACCCAAATACTAATATTACCAGCCTACCCTTACCCCAACCTATATTACCAGATACCCATACCCCAAATACTAATATACCAGCTACACACATACCCCAACCCTAATATGCCAGCCTAACCCTTACCCCAACCCTAATATATCAGGCTAAACCCGTACACCCAACCCTAATATGCCAGAGTAACCTTATCCCAACCCATTTCTAGCCCAAACCAGCCCAAATAGGCCAGGCCTAACCCTTACAACCACCCCTAAGATTCCACTTTAAGGCTAAATGCCAGCCTAATATGCCAGCCTAACAAATCCCAACCCTAATATACCATCCTAACCCTGGCTCCAACCTAATATGCCAGCCTAGGCATTAATCACACTACCCATATATACCACCCAACCCTATAAGCAGGCTAACCCTTACCCCAACCTAATATGCCAGCGTAACCCTAATATGCTAGTTTAACCATTAACCCACCCTAAATGCCAGCCTAACCTAACCAGACCGTCTGGGAGAGGGACTAGGTTATGAGATCCGGCAGCCGGCATAAATAGGCACGTTTTCTTGTCACTGTTTATTAACAGACTGTATCAATGTGTTAATATGAGGAGATAGAACTCTTTCCTTGATGCATCTATTATAATATCAGCACCAAACCCCGTGCGTCACCGTTTTCTACCTGGGAGACTTCGGTACACGACCCCCCCCAAAATCCCATATCCGAGGGTAAATCTCTCTCCGAGTCACAATCTCCATTACTTTGACTAAATTATTAATTTACTACAAAAATAGGGTCCGTGTGCCCAAAAGCTGCGTCAGCGTCACATGCTGGGGGTCATTCTGCTTTGCGTCACTTATGAATTAGCAACTTCACTTGCTCTAGTCTAGAGAATACAATAACTCAATACGAACAATGTGTGCCCTTAATAAGCAGAACTTTTTATATTTATATTCCCATTGAACGTGATTAAATGGGAAGTCGAACCCTTTCAATGCCAGAGGGCACAGCTACACATTGCAGAACAATCTCCCCCAAATGAATAGCTGAAACTTCTGGCACTGAAGGGGTTGTCAAGGGCTTTTAAGTTGTAATGTCTATTTTGATCTTGATCCCCCAAATGTCCCTTGTGTGTGTGGACATATCTTCACTGTATGAACCAAGATCTACATTAAGGTAGATAATTATTAAGACGGGGGGCTCAACTCCATCCACAAGCACCCCCCCCCCCCAACAGGTCAGATTTTCATGCTATCCTGCTTCAGCACAGGTGACTCAATTAGTTTCTGCTTCAGCACATGTAGCTCAAACAGTCCTAGCTTTAGCACAGTGGCTCAATCAGTCTGTGATGAGCCTCTGATTGAGCCACGTGCTGAGCGGGATGCACTGAAAACCTGACCTGTTGGGGAGGGGGGGGAAGGGCTGGGGACTTTGAAGTTGTGACCCCCATATAAAGGTACCACTGCTTGTTTTTCTAAAAATCGACTTTCTAAAAAAAAAGGGTGTCCAAGATTTCATATGGCACGTACCACAACTTTTTCCTGTAACAAGGGTTGCAGAAGACTTCGTTATAGACACAGCCATGTTTCACTCTCACAAACAGAATATGGTACCAAGAAGCCCCAGAGAAGGACGCACTTACCTGGTGCAGAGGGGGAGCCCGGAGCTGCAGTGGGAGGGGGGCTGATAAGGGATCCGAACTGAGGATGGGGGTCACCCAGTCCCGGACTCCTGAATCCGAAGGAGGTCACTGAATCTAAAGAGGGACCCCCCAAAAACTGCAGAGCTAAGATACATGGAGACCCCAACAACTACAACGATTGTAGGATCCCCCTACTAATCTACAGAGCTAAACTGCACAGCTAGGACCACTATACTGACCACTGTCCCCCTATAACGCTGTACAGCTAGGACCCCTGAATCTGCACACTGTCCCCCTGTATAACGCTGCACAGCTAGGACCCCTGAATCTGCACACTGCCCCCATATAACGCTGCACAGCTAGGACCATGAATCTGCACACTGTCCTCCCTATATAACGGCACAGCTAGGACCAGAATATGCCACACTGTCCCCCTATATAACGCTGCCCAGCTAGGACCCCTGAATCTCACACTGTCCCCCTGTATAACGCTGCACAGCTAGGATCCCGAATCTGCACACTAAGACCTACCTTTATAACGCTACACAGCAGGATCTCTGATTCTGCACCTCTGCGCCTCTATATAACGCTGCACAGCTAGGAATGTATCCTGAGATTTGTACACTCAGGCTCCTATAACGCTGCACAGCTAGGACCCCTGAATCTGCACATGTCCCCCTATATAATACTGCACACTCTGTGTCCCCTATATACTGTAACAGCACACTGTGGCCCCTATATAACAACTGCCACACTAGATCACTGAAGCCACCGCTCCGATGCTGCCCTTCTTGCAGCGCTCACTGCGCCCCCCTCCCTGTCACTGAGGATGGCTGGATGCTGCTGGCTCCCTCCTCTTCCCCCTCTCTCTCCTGCACCTTGCTGCCTCTTCTCTTGATCCTTCACTTCCCCTCTTCTCCCCTACCTGGCTATTCCCTTCAACACAAGAGAGACCCCCTGCCCTGCCTGCTATTCCCTTCTCACACAGAGAGAGAGCCTCTGCCCTACCTGCTATTCCCTTCTCACACAGAGAGAGAGCCCTGCCTGCTGCTATTCCCTTCTCACACAGAGAGAGACCCCTGCCTGCCTGCTATTCCCTTCTCACACAGAGAGAGACCCCCTGCCCTCCCTGCTATTGCCCTTCTCACACAGAGAAGAGCCCGTCCCTACTGCTATTCCCTTCTCACACAGAGGAGAGAGCCCTGCCCTACTGCTATTCCCTTCTCACACAGATGAGACCCCCTGCCCTCTCTGCTATTCCCTTCTCACACAGAGAAAGACCCCTGCCCTCCCTGCTATTCCCTTCTCAACAGAGAGAGACCCCCCTGCCCCGTCCCTGCTATTCCCTTCTCACACAGAGAGAGATGCCCCTGCCTACCTGCTATTCCCTCTCACACAGAGAGACCCCCTCCTCTCTGCTATTTCCCTTCTCACACAGAGAGAGACCCCCTGCCCTCCCTGCTATTCCCTTCTCACACAGAGAGAGACCCCCTCCCTCCTCCCTGCTATTCCCTTCACACCAGAGAGAGAGCCCCTGCCCTGTCTTGCTATTCCCTTCTCACACAGAGAGAGACCCCCTGCCCTCCCTGCTATTCCCTTCTCACACAGAGAGAGAGCCCCTGCCCTGCCTGCTATTCCCTTCTCACACAGAGAGAGACCCCCTGCCCTGCCTGCTATTCCCTTCTCACACAGAGAGACCCCCTGCCCTGCCTGCTATTCCCTTCTCACACAGAGAGAGACCCCCTGCCCTCCCTGCTATTCCCTTCTCACACAGAGAGAGACCCCCTGCCCTCCCTGCTATTCCCTTCTCACACAGAGAGAGACCCCCTGCCCTCACTGCTATTCCCTTCTCACACCGAGAGACCCCCTGCCCTCACTGCTATTCCCTTCTCACACAGAGAGAGAGCCCCTGCGCTTCTCAGTTACTGTTCCCTGTGCACTAACTACGGGAGCATCATTTCTATCCCCTCAATCTCTCCTTCACCCCACAACCTTCTCTCCTATTCCTTCTATTACACACACACTATCTTCCCTCTCTTCCCCGTCTCTCCCCTCTCTTCCTTCTCTTCCCTCTCTTTCCTTCTCTTCCCTCTCTCCCCTCTCTTTCCCTCTCACCCCTTTCTTTCCCTCTTCTCTCTCTTCCTTCCCTTCCCTCTCTTCCCTCCCTTCCCTCTCTTCTCTCTTTTTCCTCTCTTCTCTTTCTCTCTTCCCTATTCTCTTCTCTCTCTCTTCCCTCTCTCCTCTCTTCCCTCTCTCCTTTTCTATTCCCTTTCTTCTCTCTCTTTTCCCTCTCTTCTCTCTCTTCTCTCTCTCTCTCACCCCTCCCTCTCTCCTTTTCTATTCCCCTCTCTTCCTCAATCTCTCTTTTATTATCTCTGTCCCTCTCTACTTCCCTGCCTATGTTGTAGTAGGTATCTCTGCCTCTCCCTTCTCTCCCCCCCCCCCCCCCCCCAACTCACTCACTTTTTCTATCCAGCCTGCAGTCTTCAGGAGTTCACAAGTGACACTGGCAGCGTGTAGAAAGGAAAGCAGTGGAGAGGCAGTTCCCCCTCTTCCCAGTAGGGGGACATCACTTGGTTATTGGGATGAGTTCTCCTTGCTACAAGCAATACAATACCTCTCCCTGTACCCTCTCTGTTACAGACCAAAAACGCATTGGTTCTTATCTAGGGTTGTCTTATCAAATCAATCAAATGCTGCACTTAACCCTGTCAGTGTCAGCCCCCAATACATGTGGGGGGAATTTAGATCTCAGGATGCAAAACTAGGGAAAAATAATTCCACCAGACTGGTCAGGGACAATAACTTAATGGGATAAAGCTAGTTTTCCAGTTTTCCTCTTGTTTCTCCCAGATAAGATCCCGGGAGACCTTTACACAATGTGTATCTTCTTTATTATAACTTGAGTAGTTTTTGTAACATGATTTCATCTGACCCTGTGCACCATGGCGCTGAATTTCTTCATACACAAATATACTTACGTGTATATACATTGTACACTTAATATACTTCACATAGCAAAAGGGGTATACAGCTTGTCTGAAATATATTTCTGTCGTATTTATGTGCACTGTTTCCACATTTACGTGATGCAACTGCATTAAATGTGCATCATTTTTACAATGGTTGATACCTATTAACACACACTTTTTGCTATGCACCTACAAATAATATACCCAAGTCAGTTTTTATGCCAGGAAAAAGTATGCCTATGAAACTGACACATTTATATGTGAGTTTATGATACACAAACAAAGAAATCGTTGATACAGATCATTTAATCATGTGCGATGCTCAAAAATGTCACTCTAACACAGGAGTGACCATCTCCCGTCCTCAAGGGCCACCAACAGGTCAGGTTTTTAGGATATCCCAGTTTCAGCACAGGCGGCTCAATTGAGCCACTTGTGCTGTAGAAATGACTGATTGAGCCACCTGTGCTGAAGCAGGGATATCCTGAAAACCTGGCCTGTTGGTAGCCATTGTGGACTGGAGTTGGACACCCGCTGGTTTAACACAATTGTCACTGCAAATGTTAGAACCAGATGCTTCGCTCGCACATTACAAAACTTTGGTTTGATACATAGACGCAGTCCCAGATTATAAATGTCTGCGTTATGTTTGTGATGGATAGACCTTAATATATTTTGGGATTTCACACTGCAGTAGCTCTTAGAGTTAATAATATAGATTAGATAATAATAGTTAGCAAATTTACCCCTGAGGGAGTGCTATGGAGTAGAGTATCCACTGACACATACCTTTCCAAAATAACCTCTACGCGACACATGGAGAGATACTGTACAGTACCTGTGACCACACCTGGGATATGTACGAAAAGGGCTCATTTGAATATGCAAATAAAATGTAAATATTAAAAGCAGCTTATTTCCCAGGAATCACAGGTGTGTGCATACATCTCCCCACGTGTTGTATAGAGGGGTGTGTTAGGGTGTATGTAATGGGTACACCATTATAGAGGAGTCCCCGAGTCCCCGAGTCCCCGAGTCCCCGAGTCCCCGAGTCCCCGAGTCCCCGAGTCCCCGAGTCCCCGAGTCCCTCTTTGTAGCAACATACATGTTATTGAAATGCCCTTTAGGATCAGAAAAGCAATACTGCTTCTTAGGATTCCTTGGGGTTTGGACCTCCTGACCTATTAAAAAAAAATGGCGCCCTTGCTCAGCAGACACGGTTAGTGTTGCCCATTGGAAGTGAGCGTTGGAAGACTTGCTTACTCATTGCTTGCAGCCATAGTTTCACAGCAGAGAAAGTGAAGGAGAAAGCAAGAAAACTACTGCCAATCAAGCCAACGGTGCTAATCATTTGCTCGTGCAAATTAGTATCTCATTATAGGTATATGCAATACTAATAAGGCTGGGGGTCGGAAAGCCATTTAATTTATTACAGGCAGATTTGACCTAGGTTGTATTTATAGGGAAAAACAAACCACGCATCCTTTCCGAAACCGGTCTTGCATTAGCTGAGTCTGCAACTTCGTGTGGGGATATTTCTTCAGAGAAACTCTAGTGCGCAAGCTAAAAAAAATGTTATCTCCTGATCAAAGGAAACCTGACTTTTGTGAGAAAGCATCGGAGGGGAATGATTTATTAGGCTGCAGGCCCATATTTATGAAGTTGCTGCTAGTCTATAAGGCCGCGGGCATGGTCAGGGCTTAGGCGCTGAGCCGCGCTCAAGCTTGCCAGTGAGCCCCTGCAGCCGCAATGAGAGCGGCTTTAGTAAGGGCTCGCGCACAATTCCGCAGGCGTGCGGAGGCGTAGCACTTAAAAAATGTCGTTTGCGCGCTGCGGGGATTGGGGGGCCGGTCAGGTGAGCGGTTCGCCCAATGAGGGCGAACCAGCTCCGTGATGTCACTGGCCCGCCCCCCGACACGCCCCTAGACGGCGCGCGGAACTAAGGCCAGGGAAAGCACCCGCTTTCCCTCAGCCTCCGCGCGCCTCCGCACGGCCGAAGTCCCTATGGACTCGGCCTAAGGCACCTTCAGGGGCGAATGGACACCTTGGACAATATTTACTAAGCCGTTACTAAGAATCCCTGGCAGCTCTCAAAATATTCAGCTCTTCATAACATTTCTTCTTAGAAATCATAAAATAATATATATATTTTTTACACTGGTACCCCCCCCCCCTCCTCAACCCCTCCCCTGTGGAGACTGCTAGTTGAGTGTAAGGGTTAAAGGAAAACGGCGCTACTTCGCTGCTGCAGCGGAAAAAAGCTCCCAAGTAATCTTCACACAACTTTATTGGACACACACAGGGCTACACCAGCATCTCCCCCCTCTACGCGTTTCACCCTTTCCACAGAGGGCTTCGTCTCGGAGTGAAAGGGTGAAACGCGTAGAGGGGGAGATGCTGGTGTAGCCCTGTGTGTGTCCAATAAAGTTGTGTGAAGATTACTCTGGGAGCTTTTTTCCGGACATGCGCAGTAGCGCCGTTTTCCTTCCAGTTTCCAGATACCTTTTGACGGCGGCACGCAGGAGCCAACGAGGAGAGTGGGCCCCAAACCGGAGGACAGCAGGTGAAGTATCATACCCCTCTCCCTGCACCGGTTATTTCTGTGGCCTGGCATAACTCCCTCGTGTGGCTCCAGTGTCTGAAGCATCCAGACCTGGTCAACTACACTGATGCGCATGACAGACCCATTGGCACTTGTAAGGGGTTAAAGGCCTTAATGTGGGAACTGTGTGGAATCACTCAGGTTACCCTTCCCATCATGTGATGTAGGATGACACTGCAGAAAGGATAGCCCCTCCCCAGCATGTCTCGTGACCAGTGATGTCATCATAAGGAGACGGGAGGGTATATATAGCTCCCCTGAATGTTCTAGAGCTTATGTTCCTGGGAGTGGCTGTTGGAGGAGCCTCGCTGTGAATAAAGTAAATACAGTATGTCTCTGTGGATAGATATGTGTACTAAGATTGATCTGTCCCGTTTGTTGTTTTATAGTTAAGGAAAGTACCCTACACAGGTAGCATTCACGATGAACCTGTCCTGGAACAGGATTGTTTCTTTCTGTTCCCCCCTTTGCAGCTCTCTCACTTACAGCTTTCCATATTTCAGTTGCATGCTTCTCTGTTCTGAAAACTCACAGTGCCTGTGTAAATGATACATTTGTTACATGTCTCTTTTCTACGCAGCCTGTAGTCTTGATTGCCCTAGCAACCTTCCAGTTCTCTTAGCTGAGAATAGGTTATTCCACCCCCCCCCCCCCTGTCTCTGTTGACAAGATAGTTTAGTCCTGAGACTATTCCTGTCTCCCAGGAACCCCTCACTTCCTTTACTTCCTGAACTGGCTGAGTGAGTACATCTTGCTACACACCTCTTGGCAAGGCCATTCTGTTTTTACCTGCCTCTGATTACAAAGCACCCACACAGAGAAGCACTCTCTCACCACATCATACCACCTACAAGTGCGTGTATACGTTTGTTGCCTTTCCAATAAAGTTAAGAAAATATCACAGGAGTTGGTGTGCTTTGGAAAAGGGGCTGAGTTAAGCTATCTGGCCATACTTATATCGAGCATATACCCTTTGGCTACAGAATAGAACCCATTTGTTTAGATACAAGGAAGCCTGTGCCCAAAAGGGGTTCCCCAGATAGGGACATTAGGAAATAGTAGGATTGGCCCAATTAGAAGGTCCGTAGCTAACTCAGACCCAATCTGACCAGAGGTGGCAGTCAGTGCACAGTACCGGGATATTGTTCCCGAGGAAATAGAATGTCGGCCAATGCCTTCAAGGGGCTGACTAGTAATGGGAGATGTTAGTTGCCATACAGAAGACGGATGATTCAGCTAACCCAAAGAGAAGCAAGCCTAAGTTACTCCCTAAGGGTGAGGTCCCAGTGCATTCTGTTGCACGCACGCCCGGCAGGGGGGTGGGGGGGGGGGGGGGCGGCGCATGCATAGCGCTGCACCGCGATCTGCAATCCTGGGAGAGAGGGAGCGTTTGCGACGGGAGGGGGCGTGGCAGTGGGTTTGCAGGGGCGTGGCCATGACCTCACGCGGCTGGTTCACCCTCATTGGCTGAACCGCCGCCGGGGGCGTGGTCACGCCGTCATCGCAAACTCTGAGTTTAAATTCCCCTGCCTGACTGAAAACCTGTCACGCACCGCTGGGGAAAGGTGCGGGACAAGGTAGTAACTGGGACCGGACTGACTGGGGGGGGGGGCGGAGCTTAAACGCACAGCGCACGCCAAGGCGTGCACTGTAGAAGGGACTGGGGCCGCCCCTAACATATTAGGCTTGTTTTATAGTAGCCGCATCCGTGCACTCGCGCGCGACTGCTACAGCTCGTGCACGTGAAACACACATTTTGTGAGTATAGAGTTTAGTGCTGTGAGTGACAGATGGGCGTGGTTATGACGCCTGATTCACATACACACAGCCACACACACACAAGTAAGCACACTAGGACTTACGCACAACGTTTATTACGAAAGGTGAAACGTTGCAGCTCTCCAAGCAGCACTTTTCACAGATATTATTGTAATTAAACAAGTTACCAAGGGTAAAATTCAATAATAGGATTATTAGTTTAGGAAACTTTAAAGAAATACAGTGATCCCAGAGACCTGAATGAATGATATGTTCTAGCATTGATACGCCTGCATTCGGCCGCACACACCTGTCTGGGAGCGAGATTTTAACACGTCGGGGGGGATTGCCACCGCCCAGTTAAAGATTCTGGAAGAGAATTTTTGGGACACTCAATTCACTTATACTGTCAAATAAGACATCTTTAAAGCATGCTTTAAAGGGAGTGCAGGGAAAGAGAAGAGAGATAGCATTGTGATTGGGCAACAAAATGTGACGTCGAGCGGCAGCTGCGCGAAAAGACTCTATTCAGAGTCTTTCATCCAATCTGCCGGCTCAACGCTCACTGCCGTGCGCGCGCGGCCGAACTATATAAAGTCAGGCTTAACACAGCCAATTATAAGTGAAAATGGCTGTTGGCGTCAAATGACGCCACGTTGCCATGACAACGGGATGCTACGTGGCATCACAACCTCACGCGGCATCCCGTTGTCATGGAAACATAGAGTCATTTGACGCCGCGGAGCCATTTTCACAGGAGCTGCAGGGGAGACACTCACAAGTTGCAGGGGAGAAGCAGGAAAATGGCAGGAGATGCCGCACCGCGCCCCAGGTAAAACTCGTCAGCAGGCAAAATGCACTCACCCCAGGCGAGTGGGCCAGTGGATTTGTTGAGCCCTGAAGATGAGGGTACCTAAGCAAGAATTATAAAACATACAGAACACCTACAAGCTCAAATTGAACCCCCAAAATACCCACAACATATATATGAGCATATAAGTTTCACAGAGGAGTGCTACTGAGCATGGCAATATAATTTAAAACCAGAGACATAACATAAAACACAGACAAAGCTCAGTGCACATCCGAACAAAACTTATATACGGTACAGTTGCCTAAATATAAGTATAAATAACTAATAAATAAAATGGTCTTTTAGTTTAACATTTGTGGCCAAATTTTGTTGTAAGCCCTTGAGCCAAACTTCACGGCAGACCACGTTTCAAGGGTCCCTACACTAATATAATTCTTAATAACCTGTGCATTGCCAGGAAGAATGATTTATAAAAATCTGTCAATATAAGTTGCCAAGTTGCAGGCAAGTTCCCCTGATCCATGGCATCTCCAACTATCAGGGAACTTGCCTGCATGCAGTTGTGATTGTGACAAATCTATTACAGAGTGCTTTTCCTGGTAATGTACAGGTTAATAAAAGCTTCAATAGATTAGACTTTGCAACTTATATTGACAGATTATTATAAATCATTCTTCCTGGCAATGCACAGGTTATTAAGAATTTATATTAGTGTAGGGACCCTTGAAACGTGGTCTGCCGTGAAGTTTGGCTCAAGGGCTTACAACAATTTGGCCAAAATGTTAAACTAAAAGACCATTTTATTTATTAGTTATTTATACATGTATATTTAGGCACTGTACCGTATATAAGTTTTTCTGGATGTGCACTGAGCTTTGTCTGTGTTTTATGTTATGTCTCTGGTTTTAAATTACCTAAGCAAGAAGCAAATAGTACAAACACTGTAGATATATCAGTAAATATGAATAGAGTGGTGTGTCTAAGAATGAAGAACATGATCAACGGCTTTTAATAAAGCTCCCGTTTGTAGTATAAAAGTTCCTGGCACCCATTACTATTCCATCAGCATATCTACACCCAACCTGCACTTACCCAGCACCCTGACCCGGTCTGAGAGACTGGGCACAGCCTGCACTGACCCAGCACCCTGACCAGGTATGAGAGACTGAGCCCAGCCTGCACCGACCCAGCACCCTGACCAGGTATGGGAGTCTGAGCAAAGCCATGTGCATAGTGCTCCTTAAGAGCCGGGCAGGGAGGTTACATATGGATACATGCATAAACCATTGCACTTTACCTTTTTTCTTGACGTTTTTACTGTAGTGTAGTGTAAGTTTCATGGAAACATCTACAACACAAGGAAAACTAGAACAGAGGGATTCACATAGCAAAGAAAGATAGCTTTCTCCTGGTGTAACAGTGCTGGAGTCAAAGTTAATAGGACAGCAAAGAAAGGTAGGGGCTCATTAACTGACTCTAAGGTTAAAGAAACCCACTCATTGAAATGATTGTTTTTCTTTTAAAGACCTAGTTTTGTTGCCACCTACTGTACGTGTCAAAGGGAATGTTCCCAATGGTTTCTGTGTCTGTCTTGTGGTGTATCCTAGTAAATTGTACATCATTGTAATATGGTTTTGGTCTCTTGTTCTTATTTGGCTATGTGACCCCATTGATCTGATGGGCAAAATATTAGATATCTGCCCTAACTTTGCAACACAATACATAATATAGCTATTCAGATTTTTCTGCATAAGCCATATTCCACATTGTATAAACCGTCTGTTGCAGGGTACATGCAACCACACACGCGGGTTCTCTTGATAAGGCTTCTTTATTGAGCCTTAAAAACATACAGCACACAAAACAAAATAGCTTCTCTTCAGCATACAAAAACAAAATGGCTTCTCTTCAGCAGACAAAATAGCTTCTCTTCAGCATAGAAAACAAGGCAGCTTCTCTTCAGCATGCAGGACACAGACAGTTCATCACACATGTACTTTGAAAAACAGACCTTATAGCAGTAATCTCTTCAGTATTTCAATCTCCTGACCAGCTAGCTTGCATGTGTGTACAGCCTGGGGGTTTTAAAACACCTTGATTATGCAGCTGGGGTCAGACTAATTAAGCAGCCCTTCTCAACTGAAACTTAACCTTGTCACTGCTGCACTGCAAGCCTAAACATAGGTTTGCCAGGTATATGACTGGTGACGTTCATTCACCCTGTCACACCGTCATTTTATTTACTTTTGGAAAAAAATAACTTTCAATACATTTTCTTTTTAGTTATTGTTTTTACAAGAGAAAACAGTGCTGGGTTCAGGAAGAGAATTAGAAAGATTTTGATGCACCACTATATTCTCATGTAATTACAATAACTGAACAATGATGCTCAAACATACATTATAGAACTAGAGAAAGTGCAGAGAAGAGCCACGAAATGAATAAAGTGGATGGGTAATTTCACTTATGAGGAGAGGCTAGCTAATGTAGATTTGTTTACAGTAGAAAAGAGGCGTCTAAGAGGGGATATGATAACTATATACAAATATATTCGGGGACAATACAAGGAACTTTGAAAAGAACTATTCATCCCACGGGCAGTACAAAGGACACGGGGTCATACAGTACCTTAAGGTTGGAGGAAAGGAGATTTCACCAGCAACAAAGAAAAGGGTTATTTACAGTAAGGGCAGTTACAGTGTGGGATTCATTACCCATGGAGACTGTGACTGCAGAGACAGTACAATACGGTAGATATATTTAAAAAAAAAAAAGTTGAATGAACAACTTTTTTAGAAAGGAAAGGGATATACCTAATAAGTAAACATGGGAAGGATGTTGATCCAGTGAGTAATTTGATTGCCAATATTGGAGTCAGGAAGGAATTCATTTTCCCTTATGAGATATCATTGGATGATACGTCACTGGGGTTTTTTGTTTGCCTTCCTCTGGATCAAAATACTGTAAGTACGGATATAGGATGAAGTATCTGTCATCTAAATTTAGCGTAGGTTGAACTTGATGGACATATGTCTTATTTCAACCTCATCTACTATGTAACTTTGTAGCTATGTAAGAAGAGAGTCACCGATGTGAATTGATGTAGCTAGTGTAGCCCTGTGTGGTTTGGGCAATAGGTATGCCTCCTGGCAGTAATACCTAGTAAGGGCAGGTTTGCCAGGAGCAATCATGGGTTTTCCCCACTTCATGCAGTGCAGTGAGTCAGTGAAGGCAGTGTCATCAGGCTCTGTGTCCAATTAGAGGCACGGGGTGGTGCCTGCTAGAGCTTGCTTAATGTGCTGCAACTTCCTATTTAGTGAGTCTGTCCCTACCGTGAGAGGGGCAAGGTTACCCATACCAAGCTGTCAGGGCTCTGGAAGGCCTCCCTCCGGGGAGCGCAGGGGATAGGGGAAATACCTCCTATTCCACCAGGGGATAGGGGAAAAGACAAGAACCACTCTTGGTGCCCTCGGCTGGGAGTGAGTTCAGGGACATCCTAAGGGTGGGCACCCTAAGAAGAACTGCTGTGATTGTGACTGCTGAAGAAGGAGATCAAATAAACATACTGACCTTTTATAAAATACCTCCTGCCTGAGACTGAAGTATATTGGCAGGAGGGGAACAAGTTCTTTGGTAGAGACTTCACCCCATACATCTGGGGGCTGCACGAGATGGAGGCGCTGCACCTGCAAGTAGAATTTGGGCACATCCCCAGAAGCGTGTCCTGTTCGTCCCCTATACCATCATGCGGGAGACTCAGGGCCCCCTGTTGCCAGCAGGTACGCACCACACTGTAGGATGTAACCAGAGTAGCATTTCCCCTAGTATACCCTATGTGAGATTGGGAGGGGGAAAGAGGGTTACACTATGTAACTATATAACGATGTACAGTAACTATGTAACTATGTAACTATATACTGTAACTATGTACAGTAATTATGTAACTATGTAACTATGTACAGTAACTATGTAACTATATACTGTACCTATATACTGTAACTATGTACAGTAACTATGTAACTATGTACTGTAACTATGTACAGTAACTATGTAACTATGTAACTATATACTGTAACTATGTACAGTAACGATGTAACTATGTACAGTAACTATGTAACTATATACTGTACCTATATACTGTAACTATGTACAGTAACTATGTAACTATGTACAGTAACTATGTAACTATGTAACTATTTACTGTAACTATGTAAGGTTCAGTGTATCCTTTCTGAAAGTAAATGATCAGGGGATTCCTGGGCTGGGCCAATATGAACCAATCATATCCTAACGGTTACAATGTAACCACGTTGATTGTCTCGTTCTATGACAGCTAAAAAATAACATTTTGTTTCAGTGTTGTTCTCCGGCGCCCATTGGTACAAGAAATGGGGAATTTCATTTCTCCGTGTTTACGATTTGCAGTCCGGAATTGATGAACTCTACTTAATTTTCTCCTAGCTCCACGTTTTCTTATCTCTTGTTTTCTTTTCTCTCTGAATGAGCAGGAAACCGGTGATAAATATCAGTTACACCAATGATATGAATGAGATTGGCAGCGCAGGTTGTTTTTAATGTGGACTCTGTATCTGTAGCATCTTGTGCCCCTATATGGGGACTGAGTAGAACCATTATATGAATGTGCTGACACAAGCTGTAGAGTAGGGTTCCATACATGCACAAACAGAACACACTGCTGCTGGAAAAATACTAGGAAAGAAAGCGTGGAACAGAACAGGTTATTTATACAGAAGTAGTAAGACTCAGGCCTGGCCACGGTGCCTTCGCCTGCGCTGAGGTGTGCGCAGGTTGTGGGAAAACGGGTGCTTTCCCTGGCCATGGTCGCCGGGCCTCGCCGGGCCGTGGGGAGTGTGCTCTGGGGCCGTGCCTAAGGGCGTCACGGAGCTGGTTCGTCCTCATTTGGCTCACGTGATTGGCCTGTCGCGCCAAGAAATCAGTTTGAACTGATTTCTTGACGCAACGCGCGCCCCGTCCCGCATCCACGCGCATGCGCCCGCATGCCGCATGGACGTGAACACTGCGTTACCATGGCCCCAGCCTAAGGGTTTATCCATAGTAGGTGCGCGTGCTTGCGACTGAGTCGTGACGTCACGTGCGCCTGTACTTGCCGAGATCTGTGTCCTGCAGGGTTGGGTGATGGGGGGGTGTGGCGTGGATACGCCGGGGGGCAGGGTCGTCCCCGTAACATCAGGTGAGCGGTTCGCCCTCATTGGCTGAACCGTGCACTTGACCTGGCAGTCGCGCGGCAAATTCAAACCGGTTTGTCTTGCCACGCATTGGCCACCTCGGCGCTCACGACCACGCACGAACTCCGGACACGCGCATTGGCCTCCATTGGTTTGTATTTGGCTCGAGCGACGTCACTCGCGCCGTCGGATCCACTATGGACGCGGACTTACTGTCTCCGTTGCCACGACTACAAATGCAAAAAGCTGCGGCTCTAGATAGTCTGCCGCGGTCGCGTCGCAGGGGGTTCCATGCTTCGCTATTTGACCGCGCACAGTGTCCCTCCTCCAACCCCGAGGCAGCTGCCGTCACATAGCTGCTGGTTGCTCCGGTGCCAGGAACAACTACTCTTGCTACATCTTTATGTAGCCTCCTGGCTACAAGAGAGTTGCCAGAAGAAACAGCACAAGATTTATTGTAGAGAAAAAAAAGGTTTACAAATCTTGATTGAGAATAGGGTGGTCATTTCTGGAGGTGTCATCTTCAACAGGACATAGGCAGGATGTGGCCGGTGAAAAGAATGTCCAGCTATATACTGTATCCAGAACCTTCTAAAGATGTAACAAATCACCATGTACACTCTTGAGGAGGAGGATAAGGAGGATGAGGATGAGGAGGATGAGGAGGAGTAGGAGATGGGAGATATACAGTAATAGAGACTTTTTTTTATGTCTCAAAGGCAGGAACAAGGTAAAATTAAAGTACTAGGGTTTTTTTTTTTTATAGAGAAGACCAGCAGACTAGATAGTCCTTATCTGCTGTAATCTTACATGCACAGCTTCACCTGTCACCCCAGACCGCTGCCCTCTCTCCCTCGTGCAAATGGTTGCCATGAATTGGCATTTCTCCCTGGCTCTCTCCAGTCAGCTGTTTAATGATAGTGAGCTGATAAGTGCTGTCCCGCTCCTCTCCTGTGCTAATCATTAGTCCCGTGTGTAAGAAGAGGTGGGGGGAAGCCCCAACCAACGTTTGTAATGTCCCTGATACCTGTGCACTGATCCTCCCCATGTCACTCTCTCCCCTCATATCACTCTCTTCCCCCACTGTCACTCTCCCCAATCCATGTCACTCTCCCCCATCCGTCACTCTCGCTCTCCCGTCTCCGGGAGGGATCTCAAAGAACGTGCCTCTGCCCTGCCGCTCCCCACCGGCACGCGGCGTTGTTCCCCATTTCCAACCCCTCTCTCGCCCGCCTCATCAGGGTCCTCCTTGCTCTTCCTCTCATAGTCCCCCTTTCCCCCTCGCCTCCTCCTCTCCGCCTCCGGCTCCCTTTCCCTCCTCTGCTCCCCCTCCCTCCTTCTCCTCTCCTACCCTCGCCTCCTCCCCTCCCCTCATATCACTCTCTTCCCCCACTGTCACTCTCCCCCATCCATGTCACTCTCACCCCTCCATGTCACACTCTATCCCCTCATATCACTCTCTTTCCCCACTGTCACTCTCCCCCATCCATGTCACTCTCACCCCTCCATGCCACTCTCTCCCCCATGTCACCCACTCTCTCCCCTTCATGTACCCAACAGTCTCTCCCCTTCATGGCACCCACGCTCTCCCCCTTTAATATGCTGTGAAGCCATCTTCCATGTGGCCAGAAAGATTTCTGCTCTATTCAGATGAATGAACAGTATTGAATAGGTAGAAAGAAAAATAAAATAACTGCGCCAACCGTGTTAAAATGGGTTCAAGGTTTCAGTCCCTCATAGAGTGTAGTCCTGCTGCCAGAGTGATTCACCAACCTCTGTATTAGTCACTGAATGAAAAGGGGGGGGGGGGGATCCTCCGGCGCTGTGCTTCACTCAGATTTCCAGGACACATGCAATATAAAACAGACAAGGGACCGCAATCAGGAAGGGTTAGATCACAGTAGTATGCTAGGAGTGAGATATACAGCAGGCACACTTACATTGAAACACCAGATTCCCCCTTATGTGCAGTGTATACTTCTTAGTATGACCTCAGGGAAAGGGAGAAAACAGTATTGATTTTATCCGTTTCTATAAAAATCTCCAAATTTAAAAATTCCACTTTTGTAGGGCTGGTTTATACGAGAACCCATTTTAAATCAGTCAACTGCAATAACTTTATCAAAGCAGATAGCTGCCACAAAAAGACCTGGCTTGAAAACGTCTCCTATGGGGAATTTAGGCGCTTAAAAAGAAACTGTACACAACCAGAAGAGTATGAAAAGCAGATCATACCTATGAAAGAAAGATTTCTGGAGAAAGAATATAAAATACAGACAGTAGAAACAGCGATTAAAAAAGTAGGAGGACTAAATAGAACAGAACTGCTAACATATAAAAAGAAAAAATCAGATGACAAATTTAGAGAGAATTTTATTCCTTTTATTACAGCTTTTAGTACACAGTCAAATAAAATTAAGGGTATTTTAAAGAAACATTGGCATATCCTCAAACAGGATCAATGGCTAACAGAGATCATAGGAGAAAAACCAGATGTGATCTTCTCACGAGCGCCGAATTTAAAACAAAAATTAGTCACGAGTTACCTCCACCCAAAACAAAACCAATGTTGGTTAGATAAACTGTCTAAAGGTTTCTCTAAATGTCTAAATTGCAAAGCATGTAAAAATAACTCACAACTAAATACAAAAAGCATAAGTTTTAAAAGTATTGTTTCATCAATTGAATACCCAATAAAGTCACACATCACTTGCAATAGCAAAGGCATAGGGGCCTATGCAGAGAGCAGCGAATTTTAAAATTGGCGAATTTATTAAAAAGTAGCTTTTTTGGAGAGTTTTATTCTCCATATGCAGAAAAGTGCGAATTCTGCTATGTTTAACATGGATGCGTGTGGCGAGTTTAAATTGGCGAGATGCGTGCTTCAGAAACGTGTAAAAACAAATTTGCGCCTTTTTTTTCCCTTTGCTATGGCCGCGAGCGGCAGCTGCTTGCCAGTTTTTTCTGACGAGGCAAAAAGGAGACAATCGCGCCATTTTATTGGCGCGAACAGCCGCTAGATGCCGTTCGCGCCTCTCTGCATACGGATATTTTTAAAACTGGCGAGATTGAGGTTCTCGCCAGCCGCGAGGCGAGTTTTACAAATAGAAATGAAAAATTGGCGCGTTTTTCGGAACTCGCCATTTTCTGCTGCTTTCTGCGCGATTTTCTCCAAAAAATGGCGAATTTCGAAATAGCGCTGCTCTCTGCATAGGTCCCATAGTGTACTGTATGTACTGCAATGTGGGTGCAATCTCCAATACGTAGGCAGAACAATACGCAAATTAAAGACACGAATTGGAGAGCACATTAGAAATATTATCAATGGTTTAGAATCCCATAGTGTGTCAAACCACTATAGGATTAAACATAACAAAAATCCTGCTTGCTTGAAGTTCCTCGGAATAGAACAGGTGAAGACAGATTGGAGGGGAGGAGACTTTATTCAAAAAATATCACAAAGAGAATCCCTTTGGATCTTCTCCCTGCAAACCCTAGCACCTAAAGGGTTAAATCTGGAGTTGGAACTGACAGCCTTCATTTAGGATTCAAAATGCTGGAACCTGGCATTCCAATACATTATTTCTGCATCCTTAGGGATATCAAATAAGTAAAAAGAATCAATACATTTTTTAATTATTTATGTAAGTTATTGTCTTAAACTGTTATTTATGTATTTATGTATAATAGTTATGTAAGAGATGGATCTAAACAGTGCAATTACATATGCAAATAGAGAGAGCAAGAAACAGTGTCAGATTGGACAATGCAAAGACTAGAGGATATATAAAGTGCTGCTGACCCCCATGTATCTACGTCACTGAGGAAGCTTTTTAGCGAAACGCGTCTGACGGTCTTTTGGTCCTCGCAAGCCACCGTACAGAGGAGTGAAGCAGAATCTCATTTTGACAAACACTACCACCGGAGCGCATGCGCATGCGCATGCGCGGGAAGTGGAAGCAATAGCAAGGAGTTTGACTGACGGGAGAGAGACCAGGCTGTGCACAAGTCTGGGCAAACCACCCGATTCTCATCCACATCGCTGCACTACCATCTTATCGATTGGGACAGACTCCACGCGGACACCTAACCATCTGGGAGGAAGTCTGGCAGAGACTGAAAACTTCTCCTTTCTATGCCATTTTTTAATGGTCGCTTGTGAGTTGGCAATCTCTTTTTTAATCAATTTTGTTCAATAAACAGTGTTATACTATGTTTTTTCTGTTTTCTCCCTTTCCCTGAGGTCATACTAAGAAGTATACACTGCACATAAGGGGGAATCTGGTGTTTCAATGTAAGTGTGCCTGCTGTATATCTCACTCCTAGCATACTACTGTGATCTAACCCTTCCTGATTGCGGTCCCTTGTCTGTTTTATATTGCATGTGTCCTGGAAATCTGAGTGAAGCACAGCGCCGAAGGATCCCCCTTCCCTTTTCAGTATTGAATAGGTGCATTTGTGCTTCGAATTTCGGCTAAAAAGACCTGTAGAAGGTTCAGTTTAAAGCTTGAAATAATGGAGTCCAAATGAAAACCTGCTTCATCACTTTGGACTTATTGGCCAAGAATCACGACGCTCCAGTAGTGTGTATCGAAGTATGTTGTGTTCAAGCATCAGTCAGTATTGCTCTCATTTTGTTGTGTCATCGAAGAACTGCGGCGGTGCCCCAACCTCTGGAGATCTCCCTGTCCTAGAGATACAGGCAGTTCCTTCCCTGGGCAAGAATACTTGACCGGTGAACACAACAGGGACAAGCTTTGCTTCGGCGGCCAATAGGGAGCTGCCACATCATCACAATATGACATCGCGACTTTCTAATAGTGACCCCCCCCCCCACACACACACACAGTCATGTTTGCAGGGATTCTAATTGGGTCAAACACTGGCACAAAATATCGAAACTGTCCGAGATTGAAGGGTCACGGGTCAGCCTCGCAGGGACCTTCTGGTTCAGGTACATTTAAAATAAAACCAAACAAATGGGGACTGCTGCTTTACCGCGGGATTGAATTCTGATAGCATTAATGTATGTATGTATATCTTTATTTATATAGCACCATTCATGTACATAGCGCTTCACAGCAGTAATACACGTGACAATCATATAAATAACAAATAATACAGATAACACATAGTGGGAAGAAGCGCTTCAGACATAAAAGTGACATCTAGGAAAAGGAGTCACTGTCCCAAATGGCTTACAATCTAATTGGTAAGTAGGAAGAACGTACAGAGACAGTAGGAAGGTGTTCAGAACGTATCAGAATTTACTACATTTCCCAGCTTTAGCTTGCAAACTATGGCAAAATGTGAAGTTTTTATGCAGCAAAAAAAAAAAAGATGAGTGAGTTACTGTATATACAGTATGTACCTCCAAATAAAATCACATGCAATCCCTGTGGAGTGATATCATACCTGTGAACACACCTGAGATACCTGGGAAATTAGCTAGTATGAATATACAACATTTATTTAAATTATTTAAAACAAACGTATTATTTATATTTGTGAATTATTCTAATTATTATATTTGTGAATTATTCTAATTATTATATTTGTGAATTATTCTAATTATTATATTTGTGAATTTTCCAATATTTGTTTTTTTTTTTTTTAACGTTCACAAAAAACATTGGCGCGTCGAACGTTGTCCCGGGCACAGCTAGCTCTGCGTTGTGAAATACCAATAACGCATGGTATTAGTGCCACCTACTGGACAAAAGCAAATTTGCAAATAGTTATGTCTGGTTCTGTGAATGTCCCTGTTACTTAATTAACATTTTCACACATTTTGTTTCAAGAGATATTTTGCAAAATAGTTTGAAGATTTATATGGAAAAAAATTTCGCTGCTGAAGTTCAAATGTTTGGCCAAATGTATGCCAATCGGAGTATATATACAAGCGCTGCAGTAGGTGTAGGTTTATTCACCTCGTGAAGGGGTCAGTCCCCCCCACCCAAACATTGGGCTCTGTGTCTTGCTAGCATAGAGGATTTCTAGCAGAATGCAGTGGGTAAAAGAAGCCCAGTGACCTGGCCAGGGACAGGTGAGATGCCCCTTGCACACTCAAGGAGGTTGAGGACTGTTGTTCATCAGGATTCTCCTCCTCACTGTCAGAGCTTCACTCAGTCGGCAATCACTACCAGCCCTGTGCTTCTGATCCACACTGTGCACTGATTTGTCCTTGAAGTTATAGATATGATTTATTTATAAAATGTGTTACCTGTAAGTAAAACTTTGAGAGTTACCGCTCGTTTTCATGTATGTCCTGGGCACAAATACATAGTGACATTAAGTGAGCAGGGTTATCCATTAAGATAGCAGGGTTATGTCCACAAGACATTGCATACCCAGTTAGAGATAATATATATTCTAGGCGTATGTAACAGTTACAGACCGGATTAAAATGTGAGACAGCCTTAGATTTGAAAGAACTTAAACTGGTGGTGGCTGTGAGAGTCTCCGGTAGGGTGTTCCAGTTTTGGGGTGCACGGTAAGAGGAGGAGCGGCCGGATACTTTGTTGAACCATGGGACCCTGAACAGTCTTTTGGAGTCAGATCTCAGATAAGTGCTGCGTGTGGTAGGGGTGAGGAGCTTGTTCAGATAGGTGGGCAGCTTGCCCAAAAAATATTTGAAGGGAAAGAAAGACAAGGTAGAAAGTCACACTGGGGATAACTGGTGTTCACCTGCACACAGATTGCCTTAGGCAGCCCACTAGAGTCCAATTTCCAACCATTGAAACCACCCCCCAGTATCACTCACTAACAACTGGAACTATAATACTGTATTTCTCTGCAATGCCATTTGTTAAATATCCTTAGTTCCAGTGTTTATTTACTCACACAGCATCCAGATAGGACATGGCTGCGATTACAGGCTAACACCAGTCTCCCCGCCATGAGAATGTGCAGTACTCGCCCTCTCTGCCCTTCCAGGAACCCGGCCACCGACGTCAGGGTGCTTACCCCACCCCCCCCACCCCCCCCCCACTACCTCCCACCCAGTGTGATGCAAAGATTTATTTATTCATTGTTTATTTGTGTTTTTACAAAGTAGAGATAGGAAAAGAGAAGGAGGAAGTGTACACAGATAAGGAGAGAAGAGTTGAGACCAGAGAAAAAGGGTCAAGATAGAAATGGGGGGGGGGGGGGGGGGGGGGTGATCAAGGTAAATGTATTATTAATCACAAACTTGTTTTAATAAAAGTAAGCAATGCACATACCTTTAGAATCCAAACTTTATGTTACACATAATGCTGTATAAAGTCTGAAATACAATATCTGCAGCATTCGACACCGTGGACCACCCTCTTCTCCTTCATATTCTCCATATTCTTGGTGTTCGGAACAAAGCTCTATCCTGGATCTCCCCTTACCGCTCCCATCGTACTTTCAGTTTCTCTTCTGCTAACACCTCCTCCTCCTCTATTGATCTCTCTGTGGGGGTACCCCAGGGCTCTGTCCTGGGACCCCTTCTCTTTTCTCTTTACACACTCTCTCTAGGTGACCTAATCACATCTTTTGGGTTTAAATATCACCTCTATGCTGATGACACACAAATTTACTTTTCAACACCCGACCTTACACCTGCTGTACAAACCAAAGTTTCTGAATGTCTCTCTGCGATATCATCCTGGATGGCCCTCCGTCGCCTTAAACTCAACATGGCAAAAACAGAGCTCCTCATACTTCCTCCCAAACCTGGCCCCCCTACCTCCTTCCACATTACTGTTGGAAATATGATCATTCACCCAGTACCCCAAGCACGCTACCTAGGGGTCACACTCGGTCTCACATTCTCCTCTCATATTCAAAACATTTCTAAAACTTGTCGCTTTTTCCTCCGTAATATCACAAAGATACGCCCTTTCCTCTGTTACTCGACTGCTAAAACTCTGACTCAGGCCCTCATTCTCTCACGTCTCGATTACTGCAACCTCCTGCTGTCCGGCCTTCCTGCCTCTCACATGACTCCCCTACAATCTATCCTAAACGCTGCTGCCAGAATCACTCTACCCTTTCCTAGATCTGTCTCAGCATCTCCCCTCATGAAATCCCTCTCCTGGCTTCCGATCAAATCCCGCATCTCACACTCAATTCTCCTCCTCACTTTTAAAGCTTTACATTCTTCTGTCCCTCCTTACATCTCAGCCCTAATTTCTCGTTATGCACCATCCTGACTCTTGCGTTCTTCTCAAGGATGTCTTCTTTCTACCCCCTTTTTATCTAAAGCCCTCTCCCACCTGAAACCTTTCTCACTTTCTGCCCCGCACCTCTGGAATGCCCTTCCCCTCAATAGCCGACTAGCACCCTCTCTATACACCTTTAAGACCCACCTTAAGACACATCTGCTTAAAGAAGCATATGAATAGCACTGGATAATCATGGACACATGATACATAAAGCTTGGCCTCCTGCAGACGCACTTACTAGAACTCCCTTCTACTGTCTCTGTACGTTCTCCCTACCAATTAGATTGTAAGCTCCTCGGGGCAGGGACTCCTCTTCCTTAATGTTACTTTTATGTCTGAAGCACTTATTCCCATGACCTGTTATTTATATTATTGAAGTGAAACTTTCTTAGTGGCACCTCATTCGAACTGGGGCAAAAATGGATTGTGGAGACAGAAATGAAACGGATGTGACGTCAGTGCTGGCAGTT
>WSYH01005988.1:0-40869 GCA_036426205.1 Ascaphus truei | reverse complement strand
CCCCCCCACCCACCTGAGAGATCACAGAGAGAGTTCACACCCCCCCACACCGACCCGAGAGTTCACCCCCCCCACCACCCAAGATTCACCCCCCCCACCTACCATCTTAAATATAATAAGCTTATATACGTGTCGAAAACTATCTCTTCCTTGGCCAGCAATTACAGTATCACTAGATGTGAATCTTTTGAATGAAATCAGTAGGAGAATGAAGATGGGATGTAGCGCATTTGGAAGAAACAAGACAATCCTGCAAGGGAACCTTCCACTGTGCCTCAAGAGAAAAGTGCTTGACCAGTGCTTCCTGCCAGTGCTCCCATATGAATGTGAAACTTGAACCCTAAATGCGTGGATAATTTTGGTAGCTTCAGACAGCTCAAATAAATATTGAGAGGATTATGCTGGTTTTTACCTGAAGAGACAAGAAAAATAATGGGTTTGAAACCAAGCAAAAGTCTTGGACATCATCCCAAGGGTGAAAAAATGAAAATGGCAGTTGGCCAGATATACTCGCAAGAAGAAATTTCCATCATTAGATAAAGATGGTAATCGGTTGGATTCAAAGGGATATCAAAAGACTAAGGGACCTATTCTATAAGCCTTGATAACCCACTTATCGAGGCCTTTTCGCCCAAAATGCCTACTGCTATTCTGTAAGCCTCGATAACTGGGCGATTAAAGGCATAAATCACTCATTTTTACAGTAGTTAATACTGCTAAGGTAATGAAGGGATTAACCCCTCCCGCAACTCCCCCAAAAGGCCTAAACACTCACCAAGGGCCAAATACCAACTTCACCCATTCTCACTACCCACAATAAACATTAAAAAGCACAACAACACTACTACCCACCTCCTCTACCCCCAATACCCCCCCCCCCCAACACATACAGTACAGTAATGGACAACATTACTATTATCCAGATATGAATAATAGTTCATCTGCCCACTATAAAATCAGCATACTGCAAGTCCATGTCCTCCGTAGCCATCAAGAGTACTTAAAAAATACAATCTACTGGCCACTAACACCTTAATCACCTTAGCGATTAATAACCGCTACAGTAATTAAGGGGTTAACTCCCATCCCCTGCTACCCACCCGGGAGGCCTAACCATCCACACCGGACCCACTAAACCCACCCTGTACCCATTGATTGGCACAGTGATATATCATAACCATATAATATCGGCATAATAAGCCACTATAGCACTCAATGGTCAAACCTAATAAAAATAATTAAGGCCAGAAATACACAATAATAAAATAAATACACAAACACCTAAACAACCCAACAATAAAATAATTAAAAAGCCTAATAGTAATAGGAATATAGATTAAACATTCCAATCATGAAGGCCACAAACACCATGATAAATATAACCATGAACTTAAAGATGTCTTTTACACTACGGTAATTTTTATTCCCATGGTCATGTGACGCGAGACATTTAAATGCATAGGAGATACCGACACCCCATAACGGGGCCTGTATCTCGGGAAGCAGGGGGTCCCCAGACCTGAAATCAACTCTGTTCTGCTCCGGAGACTCCTAGCTCATCTACACTAGTATTAAAATTTGATTAAAATATTTCAATCGCTGGTGAGATGTGGCGGCCTAGTGAATTTTTATATGAAGCCTTATACTGTATGTAACCCCCTTTACCTACACATATGGGAAACTGTGGGCGATTTCGCACGCTGATAATACCTAGATGATCACAGGAGGCCTCAGCCTCCGCTTCTGGTAGCCTGGGGTGAGCTCTCTCTCTCTCTCTCTTAGTGCATCGCCTCCACCTATGAAGATCCCAGCGTAGGTGGGATTTGCTCCTCATAGGAACCAATACAATAGCAATAATACTACCAAAACCAATGTATCATATAACTCATATTTACTATAACAGGATATAACAGTAGATCACACAAATACAATTTAATAGTACAAGGCAGTAGCTCACACCCTGAGTGGTTCCCTCAAAGTACTGAGAGTGCCGTGGCACCAATAATCCCTGGTGTCCGCACCAGCAATCCCACCCAAGTGTGAGGTAGCGCTACCCCGCCTGTGATGTGTAGGTGCACATTGGTACCTTCCTGGTCACAAACCAGGTCAGGGAATATTGAGAGAAAGATGCTGGATCAGGTTCCACACAGCGGGGCCTCCAACACAACTCCCATCACACCTAATCCATGAAGCGGTCTGCAGTGAATCTCCAGCCGGAGGGTTCCACTTCTGTGCTGCCACGTTCAGCTCTTGTCCAAGGCCACATGACCGTCCGTCTACCATCGCAGTAGAGCTGCTACAGGTCTAATGGAGGGTCCCTATCTGGGGCCTTCCCTACAATACTCCACTACTTGAGGATTTGGGCCTAACTGGGGCCTTGGGTAGAGATCTGGCCTAGTCAGGGGCTTACGGGCTGCCTGGATGCATCCGTCCTCTGTGCCAGTTCCTGCAAGACTGCCTCGTGTTTCCGGCCACGTGGAGGATATCAGGAGAGTCTCTAATGGTCACTTGCTCCTGATTCGTTAAAACAGCCCATGTGACACACCCAAGGCTTCTGGGAAAGTAGTCCCGAAATACCAAGATGGCCACAACAACTCTTCCCGATCACGCAGAGCTCTGACAGCTAAACAGCTGATCAGTCCCCTGATCGGAGGCAAGGTAGGGGACCCTGCTACATGTAGAATAGGTCCCCATGTCTCCGGCTGCTAAACTGGTGCAACATGAGTGCTAAATCTGGTGCATTGTTTATACAATCAAGAAAATAATTTTTCCTTGATGAATCGTGTGCATTTTTTTTTTAACCCCAGTTTTGTGGTGGGTACACTTTGATAAATAATGTCCAACATTTGTTCTCAGTCCAGGTGTGCCATTAGCACATGTGTATGTTTATATTTGATATTAAACAAGACAAACACATTTGATTCATAATGACATTTGTAAACAGTCCATTGTTTTAATACTGTATTGAGATCTTATAATTAAAGTACCTACTGTAGCGATAGAGAGTTGATGATTGTGGTTTCATACCAGTGTAGCCCTGTTTCCCCTACCCCTAAGTGAGATTGGGGTGGGTATACCTTCTCCAGCTACTTCTAGGTGTGTTGTGCTGTGACCTGTTGGTGAACGGGAGGGCTGAGTGCTCCGCGGTTGTGTGGAGAGAGCCAGAACAGGGGTGCAGGTTACGTTATTCCTCAGTGGTGCAGCGCCACCAGTCAGCACAGGTTCTCTGCAGGGGCAGCGGATGGGCTATGCTGACACCTTGTTCTTCTTAACAGTAGGCAGCAGACAGTAATTACAATGATGCTGGGTACAACTGGCTTTATTGCAGATAGATTATATCAGACAGCAAATACAGATGCATCCCTTTTCTCTCCTTGTTCCCATCTCCTGGTCAGAGCCCTGACTCAGGCCTGTTCCCCTTCCCTCCCATCCCCTGGTGGGATGGAGGAAGAGGCTCCTCACTCCACAAGTGGAGGAGGATCACACTCCAGACATAACTTCTTCTTCTAGAACTCACTAATTTAGGAGAGTGTCAAAATTTATAACCTGAAATTGGGGGTTGGAACTCTGTCCCATAACAGCACAAATTGAATACTGATTGGCTATCACTGCTTTTAGATTAACCAAGCAGTATTCTTCTCTCAGGCTGATACTCTCTGGTAGTTGCTAGGCCTGTCCTTGGATACCAGAATTGTGTCCAAGTATGTAATACACACACAGAGCCTAAAGAAGGAATTAACCTTTCCACTGCCTGCACCTAACAGGACTGACACTGGAAAGGCCCAGGAAAAAGAAGTACCGTCCGGAAGGCTAAGCTATACCAGTAAAACAAAATCAACTTGGAAAAGTTTTGTCAGGCATCCAGAGGATTTATTCACCATTTAAGTTGCACACTACAGACCTTCATTCAAATCTCTGCCAAGAATACTTTGACAATAGATGGAAGTTTATTACAGTATCTGTGTCAGTAACTATCCTGCAACATAGCAACATAAAGCAGAAGCTTGGGCAGTGAAGGTTAGTTCATGTCAGAACTAAAATAGCATCAGACTACTAAAGAATCAGAAGTTTAAAGAATAAAACCTATATTTTTTAGAAGGGGAATATCTCCTCCTCTGCTTTAATTCAGTATCCCTCATAGAACACATCAGTTTAAATTGCTAATTGGAATGTAGCTGTACTATAGCTCTATAGAAAAGGAATATCTCCTCCTCTGCTTTAATTCAGTATACCTCATAGAACACATCTATTTAGATTGCTAATTGGAATGTAGCTGTACTATACTGTAGCTGTATAGAAGGGGTTCTATAGAACAGGGGAGCACAAGCTTTTTCCCTGCACCCCCATGCCGGCAGTTACCCTCTCTCTGCGCCCTCCCTCCCCTTACCTCGGCTCCGGCGTCGGCGTCATGATGTCACGTTGCTGACATCACATGACCTCGCTGCGTAATTTGACGTTGTGTTGCCATGGCGACGCGTCTAACAAGCCGCCGGAGCCAAGGTAAGTGAGGTTTACAGAGGCCTTTGCCGCTTCCCTGGCACTTAATTTAAGTGGCTTCGGGATGTGCGCAGGGCCTCTGTAAACCCTGCGCCCTCCGCAGACAGCAGGGGGCGCGCCCCCCAGTTTCCACACAGCTGCTATAGAATGTAGCTCTATAAAAGGGGTTCTGAACTACAGTCCTCAAGCCCCTCCAACAGGTCAGGATTTTAAGATATCTCAGCTTAAGCACAGAGTCGGAGACTGAGCCTCTGATTGAGCCACCTGTGCTGAAGCAGTGATATCCTGAAAACCTGCCCTGTTGGGGCGGCTTGAGGACTGGAGTTGGCTACCCCTAGCTTAGATTGTTAGCTCTCCATGTCATAGATTCCTTTCCTATTGTCTGATTTTGTTTGTTGCACTTATGGTATTAGAATATCCTGTACTGTCTCTTTTGCAAAGTGATTGGAATATACTGTAGCTGTACTATAGTATAGCGCTATAGTGAACACTATCTCTCAGACTTTTCTTCTGCAAGACTTTTTTTGGCACAGGCGACGAGTTATTGTCACAAGAGGGGCCAGCAGAATGTCAGTGATTGTGCTTTCAAGGCTATTAAAGAGGCAGTTCCAGATAAATGTTATCAGCTTTCTTAAATGCAATGAAGTGAAGGTTTTACGTGTATGATTCTTTTGAAAAATGTATGTTTTTATTTCCACAGGTTTCTTTGTGTTTTTAGTACCATCTTTATATTGTTTTGGTTAATTGGTGGCCATTTATCAAAGTCTCCTGGCTGCAAAACTGCTCCAACAATTCGGTACAAGTTCATGAAAGGATAAAAGCAAATTGGTTTAAATGGAAATATATTTCCTTTATATATTTGGTGCGGTTTGCCCCATATCTGCAGCAGTGAGACTGATAAATGGCCCCAGTTATTTACAGTATGTACATATATCTTAATTTATATAGCACCCACAGTGCACTCAGCAAAGAGACAAAGAGACAACATAGTACAGGGAATTATAATAATAATACAATAAGCGCAAAAAGTTAGATAATAGGAAAGAAAACCCCTGCCTTGGAGACCTTACAGTGTAAGTGATATGTTGGGAGAGTTATGGAGAGAGCAGGTGAGGCTATACGTGCAATAGATGGCAGTGCTTGGCCACAGTGCTTGGTAGGAGTGACGGTGGGCGTGGGATAGTAGCCTTGAGTCCAGGCTATTGAGATGCTTTATTTGAGATTCATTTTAAGGTTGTCTTGAAGGTGGGGAGAGCGGATGCTTGGCATGGACTGAGTGTGATGGAGTTCCACAAGTAAGGTGTAGTGAGGGGAAAGGGTTTAAGGCGAGAGTGAACTGTAGAGGGGAAAGGGGTGAAGAGAAGACAGTTATGGGTGGAGCGCAGGTGACGAGCAGGGGCATAACAAGATATCAGAGCTGATATGTAGGAAGGAGCAGAAGAGTCGATGGTGTTAAAGTATGGTGGAGAAAATTGTAGGTAATCTGAAATTTGATGGGATGCCAGGAGACGGATTTAAGGAGGAGATGAGCAGAGACTGTTTTGGGAGAAAGTTACATTATTCTAGCAGACACATTTTGGATAGATTGGAAAGGAGAAAGTTCTGAGTCAGGGAGGCCTGCTAGCAGTATGTTACACTAATCCATACGGGAAAGGATAAGGGCATGCATTGGAGTTTTAGCAGTAGATTTACAGTAGAAAGAGTGGATCTTGGCAATGTTACGGAAGAAGTAAAAAGTTATGTATTGGTTTCTTAATGTGTGTCATTTGGTATGCTCTTCTGAATTTGCCGAATACTGTAGTTTTAGCAGTGTCAACCAGCTAAAGATATACATTTATGGCATTTGGTATTGTATATCTTGAAAACCTTTATTTGTCATCTCAAGCTGGACTGTCATAATATCCAAAAACTTAAAGATAAGATTAATACTTCTTTGGAGTATTCCGGTTATCAGTTATTACCTGATTTTGTCTGCTGCACCCTTTAGCTTATATTATTATAACACAGATGAGTTCTAACAAAGCAATAATCATATTACTTATAATTAAGGCTTACTGTTGTAAGTACACCAAAAGAACATCTACAGCAGGCCTGCACAACTCGTAAAGCAAGAAGGGCCGAAATGCTCCAAGGAAAAAAAATTTGGGCCGCACGGGTAAAATCACCATCATCATCTCTCCTCCAGCACCTATCATCATCATCATCATCCTCATATCTCCCCCAGAACCCCTCACTATCAATCTTTGTGATACTCCCCATCTATCTCTCATACCCCCATCTCTCCCCCTCACCCACACACATAATACTCCCTCTCCACAAACACACAATACCCCCTGCACACCACACACATCCCACCCCCCTGCACCTCACATCCTTCTCCCCCCCTGCACCTCACATCATTCTCCCCCCTTGCACCACACATCATTCTCCCCCCTGCACCTCACATCATTCTCCCCCCCTGCACCTCACATCATTCTCCCCCCCTGCACCTCACATCACTCTCCCCCCCTGCACCTCACATCACTCTCCTCCCCCCTGCACCTCACAACAACTCTCCCCCCCTGCACCTCCAACCTATCTCTCCCCTGCATTCTTTTCACTCACAACCACTCTCCCCACCTGCTCCCCACATCACTCTCCCCCCCTGCACCTCCCGCCTCCCTCCTGTCTCCCGCCCCTTGCCCCTGGTTTTCCCCTCCTCCCCCCTTCCACCTCCAATCCCCCCCCCCCCCTTCCCCCCAATCCTCCTCCCCCCCCTGCCCCTCCCTCCCCCCCGCCCTATCACCGTCCCCTCCCCCCCCCCCCCTTCCCCTCCACCTCCCCGCCCCCCCTAATCCCCTCCCAATTCCCCCGCCCTCCGTTACAGTCCCCCTCCCCTCCCACGAGCCCGCCACCTTCCCCCTCCCCTCCCCCCAACAATCCCCTCTACTCCCCTCCCCTCACCCCCCCTTGGGGCCCCATCCCCCCCCCGGCAACCTCCAATCACAGATCACCCTGCACACTCATCCCTGCACCTCACATCACCACTGTCCTGCACCTCCTACGCCCCTATAACCCCCCGCTTCATCCCTCATCACCCGCCCTCCGTTCGCACCTCCATCACCTCCCTCTCCTCCCCTCCCCCCTTCCACCTCCAATCTCCCCCTCCGCCTCCACCTCCCCCCCCTCCCCTGCAAACCCCGTCCAACCACCCCCCTTCCCTCCCGTGCCTGACCCCCTGCCCCAAGTGCCCCCCTTGCACCTCCAATGACCCCCCCTTACCTCTATGCCCCCCCTGCACATCCAATGACCCCCCCACCCACCCCACCCCACCCCATTCCCACCCTCCACTGTACCCCCCCCACCTCCAGTGACCCCCCCGCCAACCCTACGGACTCCCATGCCCTCCACCGCAGCCTCGCAATGACCCCCCCACACCTCCCATGTGACCCCCCCCTCACCTTCCCTCCCACTCCACCTCCCCTCACCCCCACCCTTCCCGCCTCCTCCTCACCTCCCATACACCCCCCCCCTCCACTAGTCCCCTCTCTCCGACACCCCCTCACGCCTCCCCTTGCCCCCCGCTGTCCCGGCGAATCCCCTGCCCCGCCCCCTCACCTATTCCCATGCCCGCCAGCCTCCGCCCCTTCCGCCGCTGGACCCTCACCCCTCCTTCCCCTACCTCTTCCACCCAATACCTTGCCCCGGTCCCCTTCCAGCCGCCCTACCGGTTTCACCTCGAGCAATCCCTCCCTCTTTCCCCAGCGGCTCACCTCCATGGAACCCCCCCGCACCTCATGACCCCCCCCGTGCACTTCCCTCACCCCCCTTTGCACGCACCTCCAACTCACCTCCATCACCCACACCCCCTGCAAACTCCAATCACCCCCCTGCACCTCCAATCACCCCCCCTTTCAGCCTCCTCCCCCCCCCCCCCCTTGCACCCCCCCTTCCCCTCCCACCTCCACCCCCCCTCACCTCCAATCATCCCCCACCCCCTATTTCACCTTCCCCTCCCCCGCGCCCCTCACTCCAATCCCCCCACGTTCCCCTCCCCTCCCACAGACAGCCTCCCGCACCCCCCTTCCACACTCCCCCTATCACCACCGCCTTCCCCTCCAACTCAGATCCCCCCCCTTGCGCCCCTCCCTCCCACCCCTCCCGCATAACAACCCGTGCCTCCCCCCACTCCCCCCTGGCCCCGTCCCGACCGCTTCCGCACTCCCCTGGACCCCTTCCCTCCCCATCCACCCTTCTTGCACCTCACAATAACCCCCACCTGCACCTCCAATCACACCAACCTGCCACCTCCAATCACACCCCTGCACCTCCAATCAGCCCCTGCCACCTCACTCCTGCACCTACATCACCTTACCTTGCACCTCACATCACCCATCTGCCAACCTCACATCCCCTGTACCTCACCTCCCCGTTACCTCACCTCACCTGCCCAAACCTCACCTCAAGTGCTTCCCCATCGACCTCACCCCCGGTGACGCGGGAATCGCCGCCATTTTTTTTTTTTTTAAGTTTTTTTTTTTTTTTTAAATCTCATCGGGGGCCGCACAGAGAGGCCGGGCGGGCCGCATGCGGCCCGCGGGCCATATGTTGTGCAGGCCTGATCTACAGTAATTGATCTATTGCAGACAGAGTTGCATTTGAAGCTCCTAATTGTACTTTCGTCTGTAACATTTTGTGTTAGGTGTGTGAGGATGTTTGGAAATTATTTTTGAAATGGCATTATCACTAACTAGTTCTACTCTTACAGGTATGATATGGTCGGAATGTAAAGAAATTTGGTCGCAAGGTCCCAGGGAATATTTATTTGAACTGTGGAATATTCTTGATTTTGGAATGCTAGCAATCTTTGCAGCTTCCTTCATAGCAAGGTTTATGGCATTTTGGCATGCTTCCCAAGCCCAAAATTATGTTGATGATGATGAGAACATCAAGGACTTGGCATATGCAACACTGCCTCCTGAAATTCAATACTACACTTTTGGTGAGTCTGTTGTAGCCTCTTATTTAGAGACATTTATTACTATTTTCTACAGGAGAATTATATTTTGTTTTGTCAGAGCTCAGTCTTTTTAAATGCTTAAGGAGGTGATTAAAAGGATATGATCATTTTAAATTACTTTAGCAACATGACCTATAGACTATATACAACAGTGTGGTGTAATAATAGTTTACAAAGAAATTACCAAAAAATAATGACATTTCAATGCAAATACACCTCATTTGAAAGTTCTACTAAGACGAGTAACCCACTACAAAATATTCTACATATCTCTGTAAATTGTCAGCATTTCTGAATGATTCCGTTTTTAGTTCTGACTATCTTTACCCTTTTTCTCTTTTAGCCAGAATAAAATGGTTGCCGTCAGATCCTCAGATTATATCCGAAGGCCTCTATGCAATTGCTGTCGTTTTAAGTTTCTCCAGAATTGCCTACATTTTACCAGCAAATGAAAGCTTTGGACCACTACAAATATCACTTGGAAGAACTGTAAAAGACATCTTTAAGTTCATGGTTATATTTATCATGGTGTTTGTGGCCTTCATGATTGGAATGTTTAATCTATATTCCTACTATCGTGGAGCCAAACAAAATGATGCCTTTACCACGTAAGTATTTGTCTGTTGGCTCATTTGATAAAACATTGTGTGTTAAAGTAGCATTGTAATTACAGCTGCCACTGAATCCAATGGAAACTGTCATTATACTCTAATGAAATAAGTTGTGTTTTCTGGGGGAACAATGTCATATGCCACATTTGTAACTTAAAGACAAGTACAATTTTGACATTTGAAACTAATACAAAGTACAATTCATTTAATATATGCAGTTACAATCAAGAAAGACACATACTGTAGTTTTACTATGATATGAAACCATTTAAAAAAGGTTATTGGCACAGCAAAGATATTAATGCACTAGTAATGTATATTTATTATTTTTTGTTATGCAAAAGGTACAAGTACAGTTTTTCCCATTGAACATGTCTTTTTTTTATCTGTAATTACTTTTCAAAGCAAAAGGATACTGCTAGTGGAGGGAGAGTAGGTATGAGCCTGGGGGAGGAAGAGTAGGTGTGAGCATGTGGGGGTGGAGCCCAGAGGAGGGATCAGGACCATGTGCACACCCCTTCAAATAAAAACATAACATTTATTTATGCTTATGTAGCACCATACTGTATGGTTACATAAAGTGAGAGATTTTCAATAAGGTACTTTTTAGGATTATTTTTAAATTGTATCACTTATGTTTTTGTTCCAATTGTAATTCATCTACACTGATTTTTTTTACTTCTTATACAAGGGAAACCTTATCCAAAGATTCAAAATTAAAAGATGGGGGTCAAGCTCTAGATTTATCCTCTAGTAAGGGTTTTTTTCCTTATTTTTTTGGAACAATTAAGAATAAAGGTTAATTTTTTTAAAGCGGTCTGCTTTTTTTAAGAGTGCAACATAAAAGGATACTGTTCTATAACCAGTTACTCATTCTGAATCAAAAGAGAAATGTTGTATTTGAGTTAGAAAGGGTTATGTTTTGCATATGAGAAGTCCGAGTGATTGGAATCACGCATGCTCTATTGGAGAAGACAGATGAAGAAGGGTTTGTTTTGCCTTTAGAAGTGGAAGTCACAAGTCACATCTTGCTGAACATTGACATCCCACAGATGGTAGTATCTAAAGGAAGCAGAAGAATGTCCAAGTATTTGATAAATACTTTAAAAAATGCTTATAAGATATCAAGTGTTACAGCAAAATATGGATACAAATAATACAAATTATGTTACATGATTGAGTAGAGTTTTTCGGCACCAAATATGGAGGTAGTGTAGTCACTTTGACAAATCAGGCCTCTGAATAGTGGAATTAACAGTGTCATAATAAACCATGAAATTTATGTTTTTGCTGTGGACTGTATGCTGGAGAGTGAGGCATTAAGGCAGCTGGTTACACTACTCATTTGCAGGACAGCCAAATTCGAGGAGAATGTGTTGGACAGTCTGTCAAGGCATGAAATTGCATATGGACAATAGAGAAAATGTGTAGCTTACTTATTTTTTCTTACGTATGTTTACTGTAGTTTTACTTATTCAAACTCAGACCATTTGTTTTGCAGTGGTAAATAGAATTATAGGACCTAAAGCGCATAGGAGAGATAGAAAAAGAAAAAACAAAACATAGTGTAATCTGTATATAGTATAGGCAAAAAATCCTGCTATAAATTATTGCACTCACAAGATAATAAATCAATATCAGCAAAATTGATTAATCTTAGCTGATCAGTAATATTGAAAAGGTCCTCTCCGTCAGGGTCAGCTGGACACCACGTTAAGGATGTAACTGCTAGGCCTCACCAAACCATGCAAACCAGCTCAGCTCACAGAGGAATTATTAGGATAAGGAAAGAAAGGATTGTACAAATGTACAAACAATTGAATAAGCTAAAAAACACACACATAAAAAGATATATCCGCCGGAGTCACTGCATACACCAGACGAATCCTCCGACGTGCTTAGGCCAGAGAACGTTCCGCGCTCCTCACCCACGGTCTTGTCGCACGGTTGTACCATGGCTCACAGGGGGCTTTGGTACCTCAAAGAACAACCCGTGTCCTTCTCCGTCGGCGCCTTCGTAAATCTGGATCACTTCCGTGTCACGTGAGAACACAACTCACGTCTTGCGAGACAACCGTTGGATCGTCACAGTCATTCAGCAATACTGCATACAAGTCCTCCAGGGGATTCTTTAGCACATACCAGAGTTCACGTCCTCTACCCAACTAGTTTCGCCTATTTGGCTTCGTCAGAGGCATGTCATGGAGCTGCTAACCCTCTCCCTACTTATACTCTTTCTAATTAATAGGAAAATAGGCAAGCAATTGAATCAAATACTGACAACGGTGAAACTAAATACAAAAATTTTAAATATATAAAGTACACTAGGTCTATTAATCAGATCCATAACATATATTCCTTTACAGACTAGAATGATCTCATGCATTTTAATTAGATAGTCAATTCTAATGGACTAGGAACAATGAAATTACCACCTCCTATGATAGTATAAATTCAATAATGAGATTTAATTAAGCAAGCAATTCAAAGAGATCTCTGAGAAGGATACCAAATCGTGTGATTTTTTGCTTATATTATGTTTTGTTTTTTCTTTTTCTATCTTTCCTGTGCGATTTAGGTCCTATTTTTTTTCCCTACAACATTAAATTTCTCTCTGGGTGAGAGCTTGGGTTACCTGCAGGGAGAGTTAGATTTAGCTCATATAGGCATTTGTGTTCTTTCTGTAAGGTGTTAATTGTTCGCACAGTTCTATTATTTTTTAAGTAAATAAAATTATAGCAGCATTTTATAGATATATAGATTTTATGGACAGACGATACAGTTGCTTATGATTGGCTGAAGCCTGTCTTTCTTTTTCCAGAAGGTAACACAGATCTAATTTTGTATGTGGTAATGCACAGAAAAAGAACTGGAGGTCAACACCACATACATTCCCCAATCATAATAGTTTGCAAAGACATATGGAAATGGCAACAGAAAGTCTAATATTAAACAATGTATACAGTACATGAACATAAAAAGCGTGTTCAAACGCTATAATATTGTATCTACACAGACAGCGGCCATTATTCGATTATTTCTCGGCGCCGTTTTCGAAAAGTCTGCTGTGTTCCACATGGCATTCATTCGTTAATCTTCTGTGAAGGCTGTCAATCACACACATGTTTACCCTTGTTGATTTTCCATGATGAATGTGATTGTGATTTGTTTGGGTACAGTTCTGCGTGTTTCCGTCAGATGGCAAAAGTGAATCCCTTTGCACAGGGCAACCAGTGAGTTGTGTGTAGTCAATTTGCAGGTGTTTAAAAACTAGATAAAAAGAGTGGCCACAACAGTCATTCATTGTAAATTGACCTTGCTCGCTGAAGACATTATCAAATGTAGATGTTTCATAATTAAAATCTCTACAGTAAACACAATGCTTGTCCTGTTATCTTACATTGCTATCCCTGCAATTGCCGACTGGACATCATGTCAAATCATGTCAAGTCCTTATACCAAACCACAATGTAGTTACGCATTTCTCATATTTTCTGCAATTAATGCTGGAACAGATAAGAAGGCGACTTTAGCAGAGATTTAACCAATTTAAATAAATTTATTTTTAATCAATATAAGATTTAGAAAATAACTACATTTGCAAACAATTCAAACAGTTGTTTTCTAATCCTTCACAATCATCCGTGCAATACTGTAAGACAGACCAGAGTTGAATCTAACCTCCCCCCCCACCCTCACAAAGCAACGGCATGTGACTACAGTTCTGTAGCTATCTGAAAGTCTAAGACGGTTTCATAATTTGTCTGCTGGTATAGAAATGTACATTTCCTTGTTTCTCACGCATGTGCATTGTGAACTAGTGTACAATAGAAAGCCTTCACTGCTAATCAGACTTACAGTGCTGTACAAATCCAATGGTAAACAAAAAAAATTAAAGTAACTTTTTTTTAGAGAAGGAGAAAATAATTGTGAGCTGTAAACAAAACATTATGCGATGCATTTTTTAAAATACTTATTTAATTTTTACATTTATAAAATCACTACGTTTTTATTTCTCTATGATTCTTCAAGGGACTGAAACATTTTGTTTATATTTTCCAACATTTCAAATGATTTCTTTCAACTGTAATCCTGCACGCTCATCACAGCATTATGTAAAGATACACCAAGATGAAATATTTTAGTTGCACCCACAAAACCAAGGAAAAGGCATTGGACTCGTTATTACCTCCCCGGCCGATCCAGGACATTCACACAGAAAGACACATTACGTATGCTTCGGGTCTTGCATGGCTGACAAGAAGACCTACCCTGTAATTTGGCTAGAATGACTTCACAAGGCATATCCTTTTTTTTTTTCTCGAGAAGGGATTCATAAATGAGTGATTTGAAGAGACACTTTATGTAATGCTTTTTTAAAAAAAATATTTCATCAATTTCAACATTGTTCAAATCACAACATTATTATTTTAGTAATGAGGTAGCTTCTTTCTGTATAATTGGGCTTTTCAGGTGTCATTTATTTGGGCAAGAATATTTTATCAAGTTTTACACGGTCAACCCAGAATTACACAATTCTCCCCCTCCCCCACACCTCCCTCAGTAAACCGAGCAAAAGGCATTTGGCTCCTTAACATCTCCACTCCCCCTGGCCATGGGACCTTAAACAAAAAAGTAACATTATGTTTGAGCCTTTTGTTCTTGGCTGAGAATTTACTTTGCCTGATTTCACACGCATGCGCATGCCTGAGAAGTCCTGCACACTAAATGGTCTACAATAACTTCACTGCCAAAGTGAAATTCAAGTCCAAAAAAAAAAAAAGTCATATATTTTTTTCTCGAGTAGGCCTTAATAAGAGTGATTTTAGGGAAAACTTTGTTATGCATTTTTTCTCATATTTTATAATTGTTTACATTTATAAAATCACTACATTTTTATTTCTCTATGAAGTGGCATTTTGCGTTATAATTAGACCTTGCATGTGTAATTAATTTGGGGAAAAAATCATTAGTATTTTTTGAAGGGGGAATTCTATTCAATACCTTCAACTTTGGGTAGGCTTGGCCTGCTTACAGTATCATATTGTTTATGGAAATATCACACACATGTTACAGTAATAACTTTTATTTTATTTTACAATAGTTCAAATGATTTCTTCAACTTTAATCCTGCAGGCTCATCACAGCATTATGTTCACCAAGATAACTTTTGGCTAGTTTTGGCTAATATGGTTTTTAATTCCATGTGGTTTAGCTGAGTCACCTAAACCGGTCTAAACAACCTTTTGTCATTGAGAGAGGGGGGATTAGGACAAACTATTGACTGTTATTATGCACACGGAAAAGATTGTACATCCCCCCCCCTTACATAAGTGTTACATCTGTGAAAAGAAAAAAAATGGCTGCAGGATTAGTGAATTGAAGGCCTTGACTGGTTAACAAAAAGCCACACAAAACAAATAAATGACAGTATAACTTGCCATACATCTAAACTATAGTGAATTTTTAAATAAAATAGTTAATACACACATGTCTAATACAAATAATATACATACAAGTATATATAAATTAAGTATATATAAAGTGGAGAGTAAGCGCAGACATAAAATGGTTAACGTCCCATTACCTTTCATAGAAGGCTAACATTAATCAGGTTATTGTCAGTACCATACTTACCTGTACTATACTTACTGTACCTGTACTTACCTTACTTCAGTACAGCACAGTACTGTACCTTACTACATGCCGGTGGCATTCCCATTACGCTCTAAAAAAATGGGCAAAACGCTGCTAATAGTGTCTATGTAGTTGTTGCATCTTTGTAAAGTCAGTATGTCATTCCAGAAACTCATTATTCCTTGAATTAATTCCTCGTTTTTGGACGGTTAAACAACCTTTCTTATATGATCCTTCAGCTCATGCCATACCAGTTCAATGCGGTTCAAATCTGGTGATCTTGAATGGGAGCGGAAAAAAATGGTGAATTAGTTGAACAGATACAAACAGTTTAAAACAATGAGAACAAGTTAATGTAAACTTACTCCAGTGACGTCTTAACCCAGTTGATAACGCTGGAAAGAATATAGGTACCAGAGGCGGTAAGTGTAGGGTCATTGTCCTGGAATAACCGTAACCACTAGATGGAAATTATGCCTAATGTATTCAACAATATGGGTGACTATTTGCTCTTGGATAAATACTTTGTCCATGATTCCTGGAAGAAGAGAAGAAAAAATTATGTTGAAACTGAACATTAGGGTACAGAATACACTACAGTTGTACTGTACAGTACATAAGGCTACAGCATGTAACTTTGTACATTATTTTACCCTCAAATATGATGATGCATTCTGGTCCACGTCTAGAGGTCGCACCCCACACATGCATCTTCACTGGTTGCTTGGGATGCGGCTTCAGAGATAGGCGTCCTTTTTTGTGGAAGGCAAAAGTGGCAAATCTCCCTAGAGCTACAGTTGTCTTTTCAGAAAAGATGACATCCTGAAAGTCTCGCAACTTTCGATCCATGCCCATGCTTGGTTCACTCTTTTTACCTTGTTGGCATCCCTTATCATTGGATACGCTCTGTCAAGACAAGGAAGAATTTTACAGGTACAGTAAAACCACACATTTACCTACAGTAGTGTGCAGAACAACACTTTTCCTGTACTGTCCTAACTAAGTCACAGTTCTGTCACTTGCATACTACAGTATTGCATTATACTATACTTTATTACAGTAAGACACCTACTTGACACGTCCATATTTCCTTCCCAATTGGTGTCTCATCACCCTGATGCTGATCTTAGACGCCGTGATATTGTGACCGTTCTCTAGAACAATCTAGACTCTTGCTACACAGCGCTCATCATTAGCCTTGCTGATTTCGTCCACCAGTCTAACAGTTTAAAGGAAAAGAGAAGAATTTGAGTAATGAAAGTAGAGAGAAAAAAAAACATTTTATATTTTCTTCTCAACATACGGTAGTGCAGTAATTGCTTGGGCCTAAATCAATTGAAAAGAAAACAAGTAAACAAAAACATGCTTCTTGATTTTCAAGAAGCTTTTTGAGTAATACAGTATTTGCAGAAAGAAACCAAAAATACTTACTCTGTTGTGACTGGGGATCTTCGCTTTACACTTTTTTTCCTGACCATGGGCATGATAGCTGACAGATGCTCATCCAGAAACCCCCAGCTCACCTGCTCCTGCACCCAGCAATGCCGATGTAAGTCCCGAAGCCCCTAGCTCACCTCCTCCAGCACCCAGCCATGCAGATGTTAGTCCGTGTGACACCAGCACTTTTTGCACCAGATCCAGCTCGGTCGCCCGCATGCTGGATGTTTTCAGTGGTATCGAAATCACTGACAATATGTGTTCATCTGAATAAGATGGAGAGGAACATTGCTGGTCTCTATTCTTTGCTTGGAGTCCCTGCCCCTGTATGTCCAAAGAAGGAGCAGGAGGGTGGCCTTGATGCGCCTTATTCTCCCATGGAGGAATCGCATACCCCCCTTCACCCCTGTGCACCCTCTCAATCCCTGGATTTGACCTTCACGGTGCCAACACCAAGCACACCACGGGGCCCCCCACACTCGCCCCTTCCGTGTCCAGAATACATGTATACCCTTCTGTTGGAGGAGATGGCAGCCCCGGTAAGTGCTAGACAACGACAAGAGGAAAGTCTTTTCCTCGACCATCTACCCCCCCACGCTGCCAGAAGCACATCTGCTCCAGAACCCAGGATTGTACTGCTCGCAGACATCACCCTATTAAACCTGCCCCAGGTCTACCACAGAAAAATGCCCAGTTCATCTTTAAACACCCCGTCAGTTTTGAGCTGTACAGCGAGTGGACCCAAAATGTCAATTATGAAGGCAATAAATACAAGAAGGCTCTTCCAGGAAATTTAAGGAGAACAATTATGAAGGAAGTGAAGTGCAATTTTAAAGCTACGAGTCGTCTTATGAAAACCGTGAGAGACAGCATCAATAGCCTTTTGAGGCATACAAGGGCTCTTCCCTGGAGGTCCATTGACTTTTGGATGACTACTACTGATGCAACGGCCGTTATTCGAACACTTCACGCGTCATATACATCGGAATCCCAATTTGAAACCGCGGGATGAATTCCAGCCTTCCCGCACTAAGATGCGAGCTCGGAAAGAGCAGAAAAATTCATTTTAGTGTTCTGGCTTTTAAAAACATGAAATTGGCACAGTAGCACAGAACTGTACACAGTACAATTCATCCATTTTATTGCAAACGAAGAAACAGAATCATGAAATTCAAACATAACATCCGCGATAAGCGCCGGTGCCTGGGGCGATTGGCCATGTTCATGCTGCGTGGGGAACAGCAGAGAGCTCAAAAAAGGCGCTGAGGTGTGTTCGAATAACGGCCGCTGCATCAGTAGTAATAACTTTATTTACAAATAAAGATGCGCCGCCAATGTTTTTAATCTTAAAAAAAGAACAGTTGATTTTTTTAAATTATTTCAGTGTTTAATGCTTATTTTCTGTTTGCATGTCTGGAGCTGGGCAAAGACAATGTGCCATTAAGAATCTCACAGAAATGTTGTGGCAACGTTGAGGCATGTTGAGGCATTTACTGTGAGACGGCCCCAGAATTTTCCAGGCAAGTGTTCTAATACTGGTGGCTGCATCTGTATATACACTGCCAGTAGAACTGTACTACTGTATAGCAGATACTGTACTATACATTCCTCACATGCTCACCTTGAGAAATGCAATATTGGACTGCCGAAACGTTGGTTTTCATGGCACATTAAGTCTTTGTTGCTGATTAAGACCGTGTGTCTGCTTCTTTACTACCTACTAGAAATGTGATGACACACATATGCGTTTCAACAAGGTTCCAATTTGACATACACACATGTGCAGAAATGTGATGACACATATATGCGTTTCAACAAGTTACAATTTGACATACACGCTTGCGCAGAAAGGATATGACACGCCTATGCATTTCAACAAGGTTCCAATTTGACATACACACATGCGCAGAAATGTGATGAAACGTACAGTATATGCATTTCAACAAAGTTCCAATTTAACATAAACGCATGTTACATAGTTACATAGTAGATGAGGTTGAAAAAAGACGTAGGTCCATCAAGTTCAACCTAAGCTATATTTAGATAACAGATACTTTATCCTAAATCTATACTTACTTACTGATCCAGAGAAAGGCAAACAAAAAACCCCAGTGTCATATCATCCAAAGATATCTCATAAGGAGAAAAATAAATTCCTTCCTGACTTATTTGGTTTATCCCTGTATACCTTTCCCATCTAAAAAGATGTCCGACCTTTTTTTGAACAAATCTATTGTATCTGCCATCACAGTCTCCTTGGGTAATGAATTCCATAATTTAACTGCCCTTACTGTATAGAACCATTTCCTTTGTTGCTGGTGAAATCTCCTTTCCTCCAACCGTAAGGGATGGCCCCGAGTCCTTTGTACTGCCCGTGGGATGAATAGTTATTTTGAAAACTCCTTGTATTGTCCACGAATATATTTGTATATAGTTATCATATCCCCTCTTAGACGCCTCTTTTCTAATGTAAATAAATCTAATTTAGCTTGCCTCTCCTCATAAGTTAGATAGTCTATCCCCTTTATTTATTTGGTGGCTCTTCTCTGCATTCTCTCTAGTTCCATAATGTCTTTTCTTAGGATTGGTGCCCAAAATTGTACTCCATATTCAAGGTGTGGTCTTACTAATGCTTTGTAAAGGGGCATAATTATGTTTACTTCCCTTCCATCCATTGCCCGTTTGATGCAAGATAAGATCGTGTTTGCCTTTGCAGCTACTGCATGACTTTGGGCACTATTGCTAAGCCTGCTGTCTACAAGCACTCCTAAATCCTTCTCCATCAAGGATTCCCCCAATATATCTCCATTTAATTTGTAAGTCGACATTTTATTCTTGCATCCCAAATGCATAACCTTACATTTATCTGTATTAAACCTCATCTGCCATTTACCTGCCCACGTTTCCAGTCTCTCTAAGTCCTTCTGAAGAGAAATTACATCCTGCTCTGATTCTATTACCTTACACAAATTAGTATCATCAGCAAAGATGGAGACTTTGCTCTCGATGCCAACCTCAAGGTCATTAATAAACAAGTTATAAAGCAGGGGTCCCAGTACGATCCCTGAGGTATTCCACTCACGACTTTAGCCCAACCTGAAAAAGTTTCATTTATGACAACCCTCTGTTGTCTGTCCTTTAACCAGTTTTCAATCCAGGTGCATATATTACCAGGTGCGTATATTATTACTGAGTCCAATTTTCTTTATATTGTACACCAACCTCTTGTGTGAAACCGTATTAAAAGCCATTGCAAAATCTAAGTAGACCACATCAACTGCATTACCCTGGTCTAAATTCCTACTTACCTCCACAAAGAAACAAATAAGGTTAGTTTGGCATGATCTATCCTTCATAAATTCATGCTGACTATTACTAATAATTTGGTTTTCCATTAGGTATTCCAGAATATTATCCTTTATTATACCGTCAAGTAGTTTACCCACTATTGAAGTCTGGCTTACAGGTCTGTAATTTCCTGGTTGTGATCTAGATCCCTTTTTTAAGATAGGCACCACATCTGCTTTACGCCAATCTTGTGGTACTGAGCCTGTGGAAATGGAGTCCTTGAATATTAAATATAATGGTTTGGCTATTTCTGAATTTGACTCCTTGAGAACTCTTGGATGTATGCCATCAGGCCCTTGTCCCTTATTTACTTTATTTTTTTCAAGCTGGCTGTTAACTTCCTCAGTTAACCATTTGTTCATTTATATGGAGGTTGTGTCTTTCTCCTGTGGCACTACTATTGAACTTGATTCTTCCCTGGTAAATACAGAGGCAAAGAATTTGTTTAATACCTCTACTTTTTCCTTATCTTCAATAATCTGCCTACCCATCTCACACTGTAAGGGATTAAATATTTTACATTCGGAAAGAGAGCGAAATTGTATTTTTGTATTATTCATTTTAACTTTTTTATCCAGCCAAATTAAACATTTAATTAGTTAAAAATACTTTTTGTTGTGTGTGTTCATATTTTAAATCTTCTACAGTTTTGAGAATTTTTGTATGGCTAAAAGCTAAGGAGCCTCAGAAAGAACTGCCTTCCCATGTACTGTACTGTATACAGTATGAACTCATATTTTTAAGCTTCAAATTACAAGTACTGTACGGGAATAAAAGACTGGTTGATTTGCAATTAGATTTTTTAAGACAACAACTCGCGATCGCCCACTTGAGTTTCTTGACGGTATTGCAGACAATGCTAAAATGCAATTTTCTGCACTCGATCAAAACACTAGTAAACTCGCATCTTAACGCAGGAAAATTTCAAGAAATCTCAAACCAATACCAATAACGGCCGCTGCATCTGTACTTCCCATGAGATTACCTAAAACCAGAGGCACAGTAGTATTTATATTTGTGTTATGCCTATATAAATATGACATGCCACTGACATTTTAGGGGGTATATTAGCTTTTACATGATGCACTATATAAATAGACGTGTTCATTGTTAAGAGTATTCATGTATAATATCAAATTATAACTTATTATTTGACTTTTACTTTACTTTATCCTAAAAGCACTTGAAATGACACTAAACACATATTGAGCTGCATGGATAAATCAGGAACATATGTGTGTGATTTTCTTCTTCGCAATTTCTAATATACAGATGTAGCAGGCTTTATTACCCCTGTTAACGTAGAATACTTCATCAAATATATTGCGGTATTGCGCCCGTGAATTAAGGATATATAATGACAGCTTTATCATTCTTTTCAATAGCACCATGTTAAAACTTAAATACCACAGTATTATTTAATGCAATGCATCATGTTAACGAGTAATAACGTCTGCTACATCTGTATGATATAGAGATCGCATTTCTTAGCTCTGTTATTAACATATTGCTCTGAAACGTCACTCGACACAATATTCAAAATGATGAGTTCTTTTTTTTTTTATCAAGTTATTGTAGTTAATTTATTAGTATTCTTTGTAATTCCCCTTTGGATAAGTAAATATTTATCAAAGAAAAGTACCAATGATATACAGATGGAGTCTCCCGGATCCGGCCCGCTCCCCAGGGACGCTCCATGATGCTCTCTGACAGTGATTTTGTGCTCCTCCGTGGCACGCATTCACCCTCTATTTCTTGAAAAAAAGCTAGGTGGAGCACACAACGTAGGGGCGAGGTGTTCCCGCACGGGAGCCACACGGGGGTCAGCCAGAACCGGAGAGTTCATCTGTACAATACTTAGTTTCATTTGTTTGAAAGCCACACCCTTGAGCTTCATGGTCAGTGAATGTTTTGCCATACAGGTGTAATCTTTCTGTGGTTCTTCGGCATGCTCTTTTTCAATTCACAGACTACTAATAGCTCCTATAGTACTTTGGCGCAATGCTAGCACTTCACTTGTACCCTAATATTACTCACTATATACTTACTCACTAAATAAGTATCTTCCAACTTCTCTCCTTTTTCTACACATTTGAAATGGACTCCACATCACTTTAAAATTCAAGAAGAAATACATTTCACCGCACACCATAGATCACTTCCAGCTTTATCGTTTAAATTGCTTCCCCGTGTCCCTCTCTTGTACTTCCTCTCTATCACTATTCTCGAGTAGCTTGTTGACCACCTCATATTGTTGTGTTAATCTTGCATATTTTCCATACAATAATACACAAAGAGCACATCGCTTGCCAAACAAACAGTCAAACATAAACATAAACTACCCGGTGCATGGGAGAAATGAAATAGCATGAAACACACAAATAATCACAAGGATTAAGTAAAGCCACCACTAGTTGCACTCAAGGTAGATAACACTGCAGGTGAAAGTGTCATCTCAATGGAAGACAAAAATAGCCTAATCCCTCAGTGGGGTCAGCCGCAAAAGATCACACTCAAAATAAAAATAATACATTTTTAATAAACACTTTGAAATTAAAACCCGACGAAACACCATAAGAATGCATAGAAATGCATGGAATAAAATCCCCAAGTATATGGAGGTGAGAGAAATAGGCAGTGTATTAACATATCTAAAGCCTGGGTCACTCAGACAGATAATAATGAAGCTGTCCACTCATGAAGAGTCTCACACAAGCTATGTGTGAGGCTGTAAGAGCACAAACTGTGCAAAGTATACAGCAACCGAATAATGCTTATAACTCCCAAAAGACACAATATAGATAATCCGTTAGGTAAGTATACGACCTGATATCGTGTGTCGTGCATATATTAGTGAACAGCTGCAGCCCTGGGAAATATCCAGAGCTGGTCTCGCCTCCAAACACCAACCATGTGAGCGTCAACGTGATGACGTCATGGCTAGGCACATAAATGACATACACCAGGGAGATGCTTCCAATTTACGTTTCATGGGCATAGCGCATATACCCTGGGGCCCACGGAAGGGCAACTCGGACATCAAATTACGACAATGTCTTATCTGTCTGAGTGACCCAGGCTTTAGATATATTAATACACTGCCTATTTCTCTCACCTCCATCTACTTGGGGATTTTATTCCATGCATTTCTATGCATTTTTATGGTGTTTCGTCGGGTTTTAATTTCAAAGTGTTTATTAAAACTTTATTATTTTTATTTTGAGTGTGACCTTTTGCGGCTGACCCCACTGAGGGATTAGGATATTTTCCATACAGCCTGTATTTTTTACTTCTTAAGTGCAGTCCGTTCCTCTTAATAGATAAAATATGGGTTCCCCACATAGAAACAACAATGAACAATCAATGTACAAACCCTGCAAACATTGCACGTGGAGCATTTTCTCTGTTCCCGTTTAAAGATGTAACATTTTCATTGTCAAAAATCAAAAATGGCTGACTGACATCTCTCCTCTGCCCATTTATGTTTCTCCCCTTTTCGCCAGTTCACTGGATCACATGTTGCTGTTGCAGAAGAACATGCACCCTGCAGTGCAGATAGTGCAAGGATTAGAACTTGGATTAAAGGTGGTGTGCTTTAAGTGATAGGGAGGAAATATTGGGTTGATGCAGTGATTGAATCAGGCATGTACAGTAGGAGCTGCGATCCAAAAAAATCAGGTGGAGCGGGGGACGTATCACCAACAGAGAAAGAGAAAAAGAAGAAAAAAACAATAAAGCAGAATTGCAGACCACAGTAAGCCTTCAGTCAATCAATAACCTCTCATAGTTATACTCACGAATGGCAGGAAAATAATGGGCATGTCCCAAACTGTTGGTGATACGTCCCCCGCTCCCCTGATTTTTCCGGTTCCAGGGTTCTGTGGAGGAGTATATTTACCATATTTTTTTCTGAACCTACCTAGTTCTGACACTGGGGTACTTATACTCACACAATTTCCAGTGATTTGTCTCATTTTATCATGTTTGTTATATTTTAGACACGTATGTTATGTTTGTGTTTTATAATTAATGCACCTTTAATCACTTTATTAGATTCATTTTAATTACTCACTGCATTAGTGTTAAGCGCCACACTTTCTTTTTGTTTATGTAGGAGCTGGGGAAATTTTTTGGATTGGAATATAAATCAAAACTCATTGCCTACATTTTTCTTAAAAACAACTATGAAAACCATGAACGCCAAATGAGTATTTCATGGATATTCACATGTATTTGTATATGGATGTGAAGCAGGGGGTCTCTGGATCTAAACCACAGTAAACTTCATCCATGGACTAGATCTGGGCGTGTTTTTTTTCCCCATGGATTTGGATCCGTAGCGGATCAGCCGGTTCCTTTCGTCTTCAGATTTCAGCGCATCAATCTCAAAAAGGGCGATTCGCGTTCTGCAGATTTTTAAATTATTATTAGCAATACGCTCTGCGGATTCCGCAACCTGTTGATGGATTTGTAGAATTCAATCCACGAATCCAGCAATCTGTTGGTGGATTCTTAAGAACCACCATTGGATTGCTGAATCCTCAGATTCGATTCTACAAATCCATCCAGTGGTTGCATCCAATGGCGTTTTATTTGGGGGGCGGGAGGGGGAGGGAAATGTGAGAAGATCTGGGAAATGGATTTGGGTGGATTTGTCCATCTCTACCTGGTACCCTCTGGTTAACGATATACATACCTCTAAATGTTGCATTGGTACAGTCACATCAAGGGTAAGCAAAATGGGTGCTACTTATTGGCCCGTTTGATGGAGATATAAATATACTTAAGTACTGGCTCAACAATTTCTAGTATTTATCTCAGGAACCAGGGGGTCAACTCCAGAGACGCCCCCAATCTATGGAACAAAACAAAGGAGTCAGGTGATAGACTGCACCTTTAAAATGAAAACTAGGAAATAATTATCATTATTTCATAACATGAATTTCACACTATGTGGCACTACACGTTTAAGGACCTCCATCCTTCTTAATACCTTGTGTTTTTCTATGGCAAATGATAATCTGAGACCAAAGAGCTCGTTCTTGTGGTTCCTTATTCACAATACTTTCTGATTAAATAGAACTTTTTTCTGTCTTTATTGTGGCATAAAATGGTAGTGATATGGGACCTGCCAACTATTAGGTCAGAGTTGCTCGGTTCTGATTTTATCTTTCTATATTCTCCCTACTACCTATCCTGAGTTAACACATATGTTTTTCCTATAACCCTAACCGTGCCTTACTACAAACTGAAAAGTCCACAAAAATGTAAATATTCTTGTTTCAGCATATCTCTAAGCATGAGAAATTACAGCAATATGAGTGACGGTTACGTTGCATCCCCCTAAAGTTCCTTGAGTGATAATACAATTATATATAACATATTTATCAGTTGTATTTTGTAATTATCTCATATTTATTTGATTTAATGACCATATAATAGTAAATTAGGATGTTTCCTGAAAATCTGTTTCGCCTATTTCATATAAAGCCTAATTAGATTTTGGGACAAGAAATATTCTCGCTGTGCAAAAACATTTCTGAATACTTAAATATTAACAGGTTTTCTTTTGTTTTTCTTTAATACTCAGTTATCCAGGAGGCGATTTTGCACATTAATCCTTAGTAGTTTGCCCAGAAAGTTAACCAATTATCTTTCTATGTGCATAAACTCATAATATACTGCTAAGCTTATAGTTTAGAACATTTTTCCATTATGTGATGACAATATACTGGGTATTTTTGTATGCAAATAGTTGTAAGTGACTAATGAACTTTTAAAGTTTTTTTATATTCGGTGTTGTTTAAATTTTTTTTCAATATTAAGATATAGGAAATATCACAAGATGCAATCACCATTAGCAGCAATTCAAATGGTCAATAACAGCTATAATAAAATAGTAAAAAATCTCTCAGACTTACAGTATTATCAAATGTTTTGGTCTGTTTATCAAAGCCGTCCGGCTCCAAAAATGAAGCAAAATCAATACCAAAAACTGCACAGGAAAAGGAATCCAATTTCAAGAAATGTTTACTTTCTATAAGTCTGGTGCTATGAGACTGTAATAAATTACCCCCATTATACTACAGTATGTCTGTTGGATCCCTATGTTAAAATCTCCATAAACTTCAACCCTATAAATAATGAATTTAATATCTCATGCTGAAAGTTCGAAGAAAAGGAACAAGAACAATATGGATGTGCTAAGAGTAAGGCTGCTAATGAAAGTGTTATTTTTTTTCAAGAACTGATTAAAAAAATATAAATAGCTTAAAAACAAACAAACAATATCTTCTCCCAATACTAGCATGCGGCCCATTGTCATTGTCGTTTACCTAAAGTGACAGAAACAACAACATACAATAAATATCTGTGAGAAAGAGGTGGTGAGGCTGATGCTGGTAAGAATGCGATTATTTTGCTCTACAATTTGTTCTTGAACCGCAAAAACAAAAAGAAACTGGGGGAGTTAGTGCTTTAAAGCAGCAATCGTCTCGATTTCTTTCACATTGATTTTTCTTTTTCTTTTTTTTACAAATGTCAAGAAATCCAGTTCCAGAGATAATTAAGTTTTTTAGTTGTCGGTGTTTCAGCTCAGATTCAGGATATCAAAATGGCTGCCAAATCTCACAGGTCCCGCTGGCCAATAGGAAACCGTAGCGGATTACTTTGCGGCTTCCTATTGGAAGGCTGCCGGAGCCATCTTTTGAAAATCCAGGAAGTAGACCGGTAACTAAAGTCCAGATCCACAAAAGGGTTCATGCTTTAGCACTCCTTTACGCCCATTGAAATGAATGGGAGTAAAGTCATGCCGAAACTTAGCACCCTTTTGTGGATCTGAACCTTAAATGGTAAGTATCTGGGGAACAAGGGAGACCATGATGCTAACAACAGCTCAGTTTAGCTCGGATGAACATCCTAGTTCAAATTCTGCATAAACACATCAAATACAAAATGAGCTGGATTGCTGGTTCAAACTAATACATGTAAATGCTAATAAAATCCAGTGCATTGTTTAAAGTAAAACATATGCAGATGAGGCAGTAAATGTTCATTATAATATTCTTATTTCAGCATTATAAATTGAGATCATGTGCAGAAATAAGTCGAATTTAGGCTTGTATATTTATTTCCATATATGTTGACCTTTTGATCTAGACCTTTTGGTGTTTATTTTCAGAGTTGAAGAAAGTTTTAAGACCTTGTTCTGGGCTATATTTGGACTTTCTGAAGTGAAATCAGTTGTCATCAATTATGGACACAAGTTTATTGAGAACATTGGTTATGTCCTGTATGGGGTGTACAATGTTACCATGGTCATTGTCCTATTGAACATGCTTATCGCAATGATCAACAGTTCCTTCCAAGAGATTGAGGTAAACATATTTTAATATCATTTGTTATTAAGTCTGGATATACACCCAGTCTGGATAATAATCCAAGATAGCTTGGATTATTATCCAGACTAGATTTTTGTGCTCCTATATCCTATATTCCCTATGCACCATGGGATTTTATGTTAATTGTGGTATTTTTGGAGAGCGATAAGCATTTCTCTGTGTTTTGTAAGTCTGGATATACACATAAAGATCTTACATTCATTAAGGTTTATGAGCAGCAAATGGCAATATCGCATAGAAAGTCATCTCACCGTATTCATTAAAGCAGGGATCCCCAACTCCAGTCCTCAAGGACCACTAACGGTGTAGGTTTTACGGATACCCCTGCTAGAGCTCAGGTGGTTCAGTCACAATGTGCTAATGAGAAGATATCCTTAAATCCTGCACTGTTAGCGGTCCTTGGGGACTAGAGTTGGGGATTCCTGCATTACAGAGTAGTCACAAGTACACACTATGCAAAAAGTGTTATTTAGGTAGTGATTGTGTTTGGTCTTTGAAATGAAGTGCAATGTGCACATTGAATTTGCCAATAAGCAAAGCTCGCAAAATTAATTATTTATTAAAGTGAGAGATACAAAATGGCAGGTACTGTACAATTTGCAAAATCTGTTTTACCTAGCGCAGGCTAGTGAGATTGATAAGTCGGCTATGAAAATCTGTATAGATATGTCCTGCTACAAGTAGAATACTGTACTGTAGGTTAATTAAAGGGTGAAAGAGCTTTATCAAGCTACTATCATTAAGGGGGAAAATTCCACATGTAATAGCAGTCTCTCTTTGAGTAATAACAGATACACACTTACAACAGTATATTACTTTCAGTGAGAAACAGGACAAAGAAAAATGGTGTCAAAAAGACCACTTTTATCAAGACAAATGCATGCAAATTAGGCTTTTAGTCATTATATTTTTGCACAGATAATTCTGATTGAACATGATAAGCAATTATTTTTTTTGTGCTTTTTTGTTCTTTCCTTAATAGACCCTATACAGTTTTAGGAGTTAAAGTGTCAATGCAAAGAAAAATGTATGTTTGTTTGGTTTATACTTTGCTTGTGTCTGCATCAATGGAAAGAACTTAAATACTTGGTGTTCAGGATTTTATAGCTATTTAGCTAGCAAAGGGTTACAACACTTCAGATCTGGTAGACTGGTTTGAACCAAAAAGGTAAACAAAAATAGAAGACACTATGGAAATTGATATATCCCGTTAAACCTATCTTTACTCCTATAGACCTATCTAAATTTCAAATGAAATTTAACATGATTAAATATTGTAAACATAATTATTTCAGTGCTAAAAGTCATGAGATGAAGATTACTGTCAGCAGTCATTTTAACTTCAAAATTGTCATTATTGATTTGTCTCCACTGTACAGTAGTTCGCTCTCTGCTTTATTAAATCAAATCTATGACTAGATCTACTGTATTAATCAGTTACTAAATTTAATTGTCTACATTTAACATAGGTTGAACTTGATGGACATATGTATTTTTTCACCTCATCTACTATGTAACTATGTACCTTTTATGTAACTTGTATGTAGCTCTGGAAACCGGTATGCCAATATTTATGTCTTGGGGAAACCCAGTGGTTTATCGTCTCGTAATTGATTAGTTAGAATAAGTGAACACTTACAGGCATTTAAAAAAATATTTAAAGTAATAATAAATAATAACTTTATTTCATAAGCGCTTTTCTCCCAATGGGACTCATATCACTTCACAATTAAAATATAGTGCGTGGTACGTAACACTGTAGGATTTCTACAGACACAGTCCTTGACCAGATGGTCTTACAATCTATGTTTTCTGGTGCCTGGAGGCCAAGGAGATAAAGTGACTGAGCCGCTCCATCAGCAAATATTTAGCTTTTATGTGTGTGTTCACAAAAATCTTCTTATATTGATTATGGGGAAATGTTTAATAAACTTTTCAGTTTTCTCTTTTAGCCTGTTTAAGGTATCCATATGAGTGAAGGTATGGCATACTCGTTAAAATGTGGGGTTTCAATCCATAAACTCTATTCCAGCCTCAGAAACTTGATCTTGACTAGTTACCTTAATCTCCCTGAGCCTCAAGCACCAAGCATTAGACCAGGGGTGCGCACACCATGGGGCGCAAGATCTTCTGCGGGGGGGGGGGGGCGGCGGTTGCAGAGGCCCTGTGCTCATCAACAAAGGCATTTCAATTTAATTCCGGGTGAGGCGTGAGGCCTCTGTAACTTCTCTTACCTGCTCTCAGCTGGCTCTCCGTGACATCACATGACCCACTGCGTGATTTGATGCAGGGTCCTAGGAAGGGGTGGTGGAGGCGCGGGTGCTGGGGCTTCCAGGCAGGGGAGCGCAGCTCAGAAACGTTGCGCACCCCAGCATTAGACTATATGTTCTTCATAATGTTGGGCTTTTTATTCTTATACTAAATATTTAATATTGTATAAAGGTGAAGCTTCTACACAGAACTAAACAATTTTTCCCAACCAAACCAGTTGCATATTTGTTCATTGTTTTTTTCAATGTGTTGGCAACTCCAGGGTATTAGATGAATTGTAGTATTGATTTGATTACTGTGGTGATCGTCTGTGTGTTAGTAGGCAAATAAAGATTATTTCATGTTTATATTGTACTTTCGAGAGCAACCCTTAGGGCTCTGGATTTGTGTCTTCTTCTTGAATACAGTATGACTGGGAAAGGATTTTTTTTAGAGTTGGTAGCACTGCTCATTAATATTGGCTCATTTTGTTGGGGAAGAACCCACTATGTTCACAGCCTGATGCAGTCCTTTCTTTGTACTCTATTTATGTTACATTATTTGTGCTCTGGTCACAGTTGAACTAGAAATAGTAAAACATTTAGCCACTCCCTCCTGTATTAGTTACATTTTAATAAATACATCAAAGTCAGAGGCCATTTGAAAGGCCAAAGATATGTAATGTGCATCTTTGAAACCGACAGCAATAAGACAAATAAAAAAAACTCACAAGCCCCATTATTATAATGTACTGAACTGTTTGGGCTAATCACTGTATGTTGTTAACTGTTCTGCAGAGACTGTAAAAACATGAAATGTAAGACATTTATCTACTGTACAGCAGGGACGTGCAAACTTTTTTTGTGGCGTCCCCCCCTGCCTTACCTTCCCTGTTGGCCGCCCCCTCCTTACCTAGCACGGTGTCAAATGACGCCGCGGGGTCGTGTGACGTCACGTGACCCGCGGCATAATTTGACGTCATGTTACCATAGCAACCGTGCCGTCACATGACCCCGCGGTGTCAAATGATCATGGTCATGATCCATGGCCCATGGTCACGCGTGCTGAAGCCAGCAGAATCCCGGTAAGTAGAGGTTGTTGAGGCCTCGCGCGGTCCCCCGGCCTTTAATTTAAAAGCTGGGGAGAAATCGCGGGACCTCTGCAAACGCCCGCGCCCCCCAAAAAAATCTTGCGCCACCCAGTTTGTGCACGGCTGATTTACAGTATAAATCAAGCCTGTCTCCAGCAAGAAAAAACCTCTGTTTCCAGTAATTTTGTTACATCACATCTTAATATAACCCCCTTTATTTCCCTAGATGTGTTAGTACAGTATATAGATACTAGGGTTGGGGCTTGAGTCTGCCTTCCCTGTGTATGAGCGAGAATACAAGCAAGAAACCGGTCTGGGGTCAGACAACGCAGAGTGACATGTTTTAACAACCATACTTTATATATGCAGAACACAATAATTACATTCAGGGGCCCTCAGAATCGGAGGACCCTGGGCAACACTTATTAAAACTTAATGAGAGAATAATGAGATACACCACTGCTCAATTGTCCCACAGTCTCTTACTTAGTTCCGGTGGCCCAGAAACTAATTAATGGGCCACTGTTGGTTTCAGCACAGCGTTGGAGCTTGTGTAGAATATATTGTGTTCATCGGTGAAGGCCTGCTACTTTGCAAAGAGGGGTGTTATTTATGTGTAGCCAGGTCCCCCCTGCCTGTCAGCTCCCCCCTCACCTAGCTGCGATCGCGGGTGCCGCCAAGTCCAATGGCGGCCCTGCCAGCGTATCGCAGGGGTGAGGGCGGTCAGGCTCCTGCTCGGCGGTTGCCGGGGACGCGAGCGGCCCGTTGTTAGGGCCGCGATCGCGTTGCCGAGGTCCCGGCGCTCCCGGAGCAGGGCTGTGAGGGTGCCGCCATGTTGCACCAGATTGCTCATGCGCAGTAAGCCCCCGGCGGTCCGACGGAGTCGCGCATGCGCAGGACTAGGGGACCCGTGTGTCCAAAACCCTGTTGCAGAAACAGTTCCAGACCCTCTCAAAGGGGACGTCCTAGTGGTAGAGCAGGAACCAGAGAGCCCAGACTCGCAGATTCCGGAATCACAGGGTAAGGTGTCTATACCCCCATCTTCTTTTGGCGATTCCAGCGACCAACCACTCGTGGTGATGCGCCTTCCGGCTGACCACTCTAGTGAAGCCAACGAGCCAACTACCTCAGTGGCAGTGAATCCTGATATGGGCCATATGCCCTACAACGGCCAGTCCGTCCTACTCCAATGGTACCATCGGTCCTAGGCTGGGGACCAGTACCTAACGAAGACAAAGGTGAGTTGACTGCCACAGGGGTGTTGGGTGTGAGCCTCCAGGTGACCGCGGAGCACGATAGCTCCTTAAGTCTGGCCACCAGGGCGACTGGCTCCACTCGACATCGCGTCCTGGCGGAGGTGTCCTCCTTAGAAGGTAGCTGTCCAATGGTGCAAGTGGAACTGTACCTACCTGACCATGTTCCAGATGAAGAGGAACCCATCGCAAGTCAGCGGAGTGGTGAGGACCCTCCTTACCCCCCACCGGCTCATGATCTGAGTGTGAGCCCGTGCGCTCCGACACAAGTGGTCCCAGGAATGGGATCGCACTCTCCCGAGGTTCCAGCAAGTAAGTGGACTGCCCCATAAGTGCCGGGGACAGGTCCTGAGACAGCCGAGGTGGGAACTGACAGCGTCCCCGAGGACCTGTTGGCCACCGTGAATCACCGCAGTGGTAAGGTATCTACCCTTTACCCCCTGCCAGGTGAAACAGAGACTTTGAGGAAAGAGACATTGTCCACTGCTCGCTTCCCAGTAGAAGCCTCGCAAGTGTGTAGGGACAGAGACTGTGTGGAGAGAGATTTAGGGAAAGTTGCCTTCTTTAAGCCCAAAAACGAGCGCTCCATTCACCATGTAGTGGACCGCGGGAAAGGTCCTGGCCTCCTGGCCTACCGCATTCATGCCGCGGATGGCCGGGTAAAGGCATTGTGCTATTCCTTCCACCAGGGGGAGGAAGTAGTACAGAACCTGTGACTGTTACCCCAGAGCGTGCTCAACAGGAGATTCACCAAGGGGAGGCTCACGGATGCAAAAGTGAGGTACCCCCACCTGATCAGTTAGGGGCACCCCACCAATGGTCTCAGCTGGCCTCGGTTATCATGTGTGAATTTCATTGTACCCAGTCATATAATTGCCCTGTGATGAGTTGTATTTTCTATGCCCTGCATTTTGATTATATAACCATTATGCCGTGTGATGTCGTTCCCCAAGCGGGGACGTTGGATTTTTCACCAGGGGGAGGATTTAGCCATGTCCCCATTGCCTGTCAGCTCCCCCCTCACCTAGCTGGTGATCGCGGGTGCCGCCGAGTCCAATGGCGGCCCCGCCAGAGTATCGCAGGGGTGAGGGCGGTCAGGCTCCTGCTCGGGGGTTGCCGGGGACATGAGCGGCCCGTTGTTAGGGCCGCGATCGCGTTGCCGAGGTCCCGGCGCTCCCAGAGCAGGGCAGAGAGGGCGCCGCCATGTTGCGCCAGTTCGCGCATGCGCAGTAAGCCCCCGGCGGTCCAACGGAGTCATGCATGCGCAGTACTACCGAGACAGTTAAGGACAGCCCAGGAGAGGTTGCAGCGGGCATTAGGGACTCGCGCATGTGCAGGGAAGGCGCGCATGCAGCCCCAATGTGTTTACAGCCTCCACGGGACTACAACTCCCATGAGGCTTAGGGCCCAGCCTACCAGGTGCCTGATAGTGGCCAATAGGGCCAAGAATTCCCAGGCAGCCAGAGATAGATAATATTTCGCGGGCTTGGAGCACGCAGGTCAGTCAGACCCAGGAGAAGCCAAGGGAAGGAGGTAGGGTGCAGGAGTCAGTGACTCCATTGCACTAGGCCAGCAGCCCCCAAGGCCCAAAATAGCTCTGAGTCGGCCAGTAGAGTGAGTGTTGCCAGGGACAGCCCTCAGGTCAGGGACCCTGTCACTTACATTAGCTGGGGACCTGAAGGGGAAGGAAGGGTGCAGGGAGCGAGTGAAGCTCCTGCACCACGTAAGGTTCCCCACATCCCAGGTAGACCCCAACTCCCCACCAGGTTAGTGGGTAATTGCTAAGGGACGGCCCAAGATAGGGACGCTGCCCTTAGTGCGTGTGTGTGTGTGTGCTGTCTTGTCAGGGTCACGGCTGTCAGTGCTGTGAGGTCTGGCAAGCAGGCACAGGGTTTGTGCAGCACGTGGCTGTACGCAACCAGTAGGTTGCAGCGCGTTGCTGCAGGGGCTGGGAGTTATCCGTTAGAGTCAGGACTGGGAAGAGTTAGGGGGAGCATAGCAGACTATTAACCCCTTAGGTCCCATATAGGTCCTCACTCCCCAGTTTGTGGTGCTACAGGGACAGGCCCTAGGTTAGGGATCCTGTCACAGTAGCGCTCGAGTTAGATAGGGACACAGCGGACGCTGTGGTTCCCTTGAAGAGGTTCGGGCTCAGTCGGGGCCCACAGAGACTATCTCCAGCTTGGGATCAGACAGAATTGCCGAGCGACAGATCCTTTGCGAAGTGTTGCGGATCCGAGCACTGGAGTGCTCAGACAGGTACTTTAAAGCTACAAGTGCACCAACTGGCCATTATCTTTAATAGTGACTGCGCAGTCACCCATATCCTATCTCTCTACCAGAGTGCGGGACATTGGGTGGGGATCCTATGGACATTGGGTGTAGTCACCTGGTGTTGGGGATGCGTCCTGTGAGGCGCATTAGTTAGTGTCTCCTCTAGAGAGGGACACCCGTCATTCTGTGCATGTTATGGTGTGTTATGTTTCCTAAGTAAATGTTATTGGTTATCATACTTAAGGTGTGCGAGTATTTGTATGTGTCCTGCGAGGAACAATTCCTGCTCTGCTAGGAACCATCGCAGGTGGAGGCGCTGCACTGAGTACAAGGTTACTCATACTATAATTGCCCCAGGTTCCCCGTGGCGGAAGCTCAGCCCTCCTGTGAGCTAAGCAGGTAAAGCACCACACCTGGTAACATTGTATGTTCTCCACACCCACACTATATATGCGATTGGCTGGGGGGGAAAACCCGTTACATATGTATGCTGAAAAGGATACTGCAAGGTAGTAAGGGTGATCCTTGGATGTGATTCCACATGGTCTCCTCACTTACATGGGTCCCCTTTACACAGACAATGTTCTGGTACATGCTGCACTGTCATGCTGGGAAGGCTCTTCTACAGTGCTGTATTTCTCACCAGGGTCCTCAGGGCAGGTCCTCCTGCTCTCTTGCTCTCTGTAGGTCTCTCTCTGGATCACGTGCCTATCCAGTATCTCTTACAACTCCTATCTCATGATGTCATACACTCAATGTCCTATTGTCTCAGTCCTTTTCGTGCCTTACTGCCATTGGCCAGGGGGCATGTCCATCAATGTACTTTTGTGTGTCCTTAGGGGTGTTACATTAATAATAAACAGAAGATATCACAGGATGAGCATGTTCACTTATTAATTGGCATGGCTATATTTATCAGCATTTCTAAGCAAGTCAATAATATTACTTTATGATATAACATTTTAAAATACTAGCACTTCACTGGCTGTAGTGGTTGTATAACGATTGAGCAAAGGAGGGGGTAGACATGTTGGTCCTTTCTTCCATGTAGTAGCAAAGGAGGGAGAAGGAGTAGGTGGTATGATACCTTTGATACATTTTTATTGGATCAACAAGTAGTTGATATAAATATATATATATAAATATATATGTAAAAGAGAAAGAAGAGAGAGCGCACGCCCCATAGCGTTATATAGTTGATTCAATGTTAAAAGGGAAGGGGGGAGGGGGGGGAAGAAATACACTCACAAGAGTAAAATTCAAATAAAACAATGTGTGAATAAATCACCACCATCCGGTCTCTGCACTGCAAATGTCCGCAAGTATTAGATCCCTCAGGGCTGCGTGGAGATGATGCTGTTCACAGGAGGCCAGAGGTGTATTTCGCCGACTAAGAATCAGTCCGCGTGGTCCCGTAGATCGCTTCTCCCACTTGAATGGCCTCAGTATAGATCTCGCGCTTCAATTCTGCCTCGTGCACGTGCGCAGCGTCGCAATGATGTAATTGCGCAATTGGAAACCCTGACGCGTTTTGTCGCCCTCTGGTGAAGTTTATTGTGTTATTTATTTTTGTTAATATTTAATGTGTTCTTTAGAAATAGTTATACTTCGCATATATTACACAGTTTAGTTCACTTTATTACTTTAATACTTTAGTCACTATTAAGGTTATTATTATTAATACTTTGGCGCTACAATTCTTGTTTTTCTTTATATTATATATATACATATATATATATAAAAACAAAAAAAGAGAGAGAGCGCATGCCCCATAGCATAAAACTGTGTATTTAATATTAAAAAGGGAAGGGGGGGGGGAAAGAAACACACTCACAAGATTAAAATGATAATTAGGCAATTTTTGATAATATCACCACCATCCGGTATCTGTGCTGCAAACGTCCTCACTTGTGGGCTCCCTCAGGGCTGCGTGAAGAGATCGCAGCTCACCGGATGCCAGGGGTGTTGTTTGCCGACTAAAATAGTCCACCGGAGTCCAGACAATCGCCTCTCCACTTCGAATGGCCGCCGTATGAATCCCACGCTGGATGTGGCCTCGTGCGCGTGTGCAGCGTCGTAATGACGTAATCAGAGTCCCTGATGCATTTCGTCACCACTGGGCGACTTTCTCAAAGGGACCTTATAAATATGCTGTAATTCTATATAGGTTGAGAAAGTTATGTAGAATAGTTTTTTTGTTTAGAATTCATTTTTATAATTCATTTTTATAATCCATTTTTATAATACATTCTATATATGATAAAAATAAATTTTATTGCGACGCTAAGTTCTATTTTCAAATACTTTTTAAACAAATATGTCTTTAAATAATTTTTGGACTCCATATATGTCTTGATATGGAGATAACATAACTGCACACAAAAATATACATAATCTATTCTGCTATAATGTATATACATATATTTAGAATATTATGTTTAATATGTCAAACAAGTACCAATTAGAATATCTAGAATATCTGATACTCGAGATTTACCAACAGCACAGTTTGCACTTTAGTCCTAAATAAATCGATATCTCTTTAAGACACTAATTAGGAAACTAACCTATCAGTAGACATGCTAGGGTATATAATCTAGCTAGAACACTATCACCAACACTCCTGAAGAAACCCTAAGGGGTGAAACGCGTAGAGTGAAGGTGATTCACAGCCAGCTCGTCAACCGGAACTCCCCAAGTCTCGCTGACGTCACATCCGCCCTGCTGGAACGCAGTCGTGAGATGCACACTGAGAAGAAGGGAAGGAAAAACAGCCCTAAGACACCGGAGGCGAGATCCATTGCGTATCTAAATGCTTTTAAATAGCATACATCATGTGAGTGTATTGTAATATTTTTACCACTTCAATACAGTTTTTATCCAGATCGCACTATGTTGGCTCTTCTGTGTTTAACCATTTAAGGAGCACATTCCCACATCAAGGCTCAAGTCAGTCCATCCCTACTGCAGAGATATATCCAAAGATACCTTTATGTACACAGCATCATCCTCACACTTGTGAGTATATTACTATTATACCTAAAGAAGAGCACTTATCTGTCACAATACTGCACCATCAATTTCATTTTTTATCTCCACATGTTTGCGCTTCCCTTTGATCACCACGTCGCCATACTCACCTGGGATTGAGAGAGTAGTCCTGCACTGGGTCACAGCAGCATTCAAAGGATTTGTTTCTATCACCTTAATTTATTCAATTTATGGTTTATATATTAATATTAGATTAACACGTGTTTATAATTTATATTAGAGCGCCACCACTGATATACCACGTTTTGCACTTGTACATGCTGGGTGTAACCTGGCTAGTTTAAGGCAAGTTTAAGGCATTTCTGCATTGACTAATGACCAATCGGATTAACACAGCAGGGTCCCCTGGCAGTCCACATTCAGTTTGAATGGACTGCCAGTGGACCCCCGCTGTTAATCCTGATGGGCCATTAGTCAATGCAGAATGCCTTAAACTTTGCCTTAAACTAGACCCAGCAAGTTACCTGGTCTTTTTGGCGATTGCCACTGGTTTTGTTAGAATAACCGTCAGCACTACAGTATATCAGTATTATATATATATATATATATATATATATATATATATATAATACTATATATATATACTGGCCTCTTTATACACATGCATAAATCATAAAAAGGGTTTAAATGCAGTTGGATACTTTTTGGATAGAGATCCAAATTTAGGGAACACTCAGAAGGTTTTCATTTTACAAGCCATAAATTTTATTTTAGAACACAATTATTTTTTGTTTGAGGATCAATATTTTTTACAAATCTGTGGAACGGCCATGGGGACAAGATTCGCCCCCAGCTATGCTAACCTCTACATGGGATTGTGGGAGGATCTACATGCTGTCTCTATTTGATTGGTCAGGAGATATATTTAAACCCTGTTCCGATCCAACATATTCATTTACCCCTGAAGAAGTCAGAGAAAGTCTGAGGAAATGCGTAGGGATGGTATTATTGCACATGATTTAGTGCTCATTTGACTTTTATTAGCAGCCAAAAGGTTTAAGCAGGCCAAACTATGCTCCGGTACACTGGGACTCTTTCATTAGAGGGAACCTACGCCACAGGACTGTGGTTGATGGAGGAATTTGAAACCAGTTACACCATTGATGAGGAGTGACGACATCCATTCCCAGCGGAAGAGCGGAGACGCGGCGGCACCTCGAGGCTACTCCTGTATATGAGTATAAACTTATACAATGCTGTTTTATATCGTACTCTTGTAATTTTTGAATTGTCTTCACACATGTTTTATAATTTTTTTTATACGCTATCACACGAAGATCGGGCGCTTTTTTCTTCTCTTTTATATATATATATATATATATATATATATATATATATATATACAGTTAGGTCCGGAAAAATGGACACTGACACAATTTTCATAATTTTGGCTCTGTACGCCACCACAATGGATTTGAAATGAAACAACCAAGATGCAATAGAAGTACAGACTTTCAGCTTTAATTCAAGGGGTTGAACAAAAATATCGTATGAAATATTTAGGAATTACAACCATTTTCATACACAGTCCTCTTATTTCAGGGAATCAAAAATAATTGGACAAATTAACACAATCATAAATAAAATGATAATTTTTAATAACTTGTCGAGAATCCTTTGCAGACAATGACTGCTTGAAGTCTGGAACGCATGGAAATCACCAAACGCTGGGTTTCCTCCATTGTGATGCTTTGCCAGGCCTTTATTGCAGCTGTCTTCAGTTGTTGTTTGTCCGTGGGTCTTTCTGCCTTAAGTTTTGTCTTCAGCAAGTGAAGTGCATGCTCGATCGGGTTGAGATCAGGTGATTTACTTGGCCATTGCAGAATATTCCACTTCTTTGCCTAAAAAACTCCTGGGTTGCTTTCGCAGTATGTTTTGGGTCATTGTCCATCTGTAAAGTGAAGCGCCGTCCAATCAACTTCGCTGAATTTGGCTGAATCTGAGCAGACAATATATCCCTATACACTTCAGAATTCATCTGGCTGCTTCTGTCTTCTGGCACATCATCAATAAACACCTAGTGACCCAGATGCCCATGCCATCACACTGCCTCCACCGTGTTTTACAGATGATGTGGCATGCTTCGGATCATGAGCCGTTCCAAGCCTTCTCCATACTTTTTTTTCTGCCATCATTCTGGTACAGGTTGATCTTAGTTTCATCTGTCCAAAGAATCCTGTTCCAGAAATGGGCTTGCTTTTTTAGATATTGTTTGGCAAAGTCTAACCTGGCCTTTCTATTCTTGAGGCTTATGAATGGTTTGCACCTTGTGGTGAGCTCTCTGTATTTGCTCACGTGAAGTCTTCTCTTTATGGTAGACTTGGATAATGATATGCCTACCTCCTGGAGAGTGTTATTCACTTGGCTAGATGTTGTGAAGGGGTTTTTCTTTACCATGGAAAAGATCCTAAGATCCTGTTGTCTTCCATGGACGTCCAGGCCTTTTTGTGTTGCCGAGCTCACCAGTGTGTTCTTTTTTTCTCAGAATATACCAAACTGTTGATTTGGCGATTCCTAATGTTCCTTCTATCTCTCTGATGGATTTTCTTTTTTTTTGCAGCCTAAGGATGCCCTGTTTCACTTGCATTGAGAGCTCCTTTGACCACATATTGTTGGTTCACAGCAACAGCTTCCAAATGCGAATGCCACTCCTGGAATCAACTCCAGACCTTTTACCTGCTTAATTGATGATGAAATAAAAAAAAGGAATAGCCCACACCTGTCCATGAAACAGCTTTTGAGTCAATTGTCCAATTACTTTTGGTCCCTTGAAAAAGAGGGGGCTACATATTAAAGAGATGTAATTCCAAGGCCCTTTCTCCAATTTGGATGTGAATACCCCCAAATTAAAGCTGATTGACTGCACTTTAAGCCCGTATTCATTATTTAACTGTAACTTGAATTTATTTTGGTACACAGCCAAAATAACAAAACTTGTATCAGTGTCCAATTATTTCCGGATGTATGTATGTATGTATGTATGTATGTATGTATGTATGTATGTATGTATGTATGTATATAT
>WSYH01005987.1:0-30992 GCA_036426205.1 Ascaphus truei | reverse complement strand
ACCCTTGGATGTAATGAGATGTAAGGATGGGCTGAGTATGCTGATGCATGAGAACCCTTGGATGTAATGAGATGTAAGGATGGGCTGAGTATGCTGATGTATGAGAACCCTTGGATGTAATGAGATGTAAGGATGGGCTGAGTATGCTGATGTATGAGAACCCTTGGATGTAATGAGATGTAAGGATGGGCTGAGTATGCTGATGTATGAGAACCCTTGGATGTAATGAGATGTAAGGATGGGATGAGTATGCTGATGTATGAGAACCCTTGGATGTAATGAGATGTAAGGATGGGCTCATCCCATCCTTGGACATCCCCTTACTCCAAGGTTCTCATACATCCCATACTCAGCCCATCCTTACACACCTCATTACAAAATCCATCCAAGGTTCTCATACACTCCAGTGACCGCTACTCAGGCCCATCCTTACCTCATCCTACATCCAACAAGGGTTCTCATACACAACAGCATACTCAGGATCCCCTCCTGTGCGTCTCTCATGTACACTGCAGAGTCCAAGGTTCTGCACAACGCATCAGCCATACTCCTAGCCCATCCCTTAACATTTCTTACATCCAAGGTTTCTCCGTACACAGCATACTGTCGGCTTCACCCCATCCTTACATCTCAATTACAAGATCCCACGGTTCTCATCAGCATCAGCATACTGCAGGGGCCCATCCTTAGTCGCATACAACATCCAGGGTTTGCTGCATACTGCAGCAGATACGTCAGCTGCCTCAGCTTACATCTCATTCACTCAGGGATGCCAAGGGTCTCAGACCTCAGCTCCAATCACCCTCCCGTATACATCTCATTACACTCCAGGGTTCTCATACGTAATCATACTCAGCCCATCCTTTACATTCGTTACAAGGGTCAAGGCTCATACATCAGCATACGTCGGGCCCTATCCTTACGATCTCATACATCCAATGCGTTCTCTTCATCAGCGATCTCTCCTCCATCCTTACATTGCTCATTACACATCCAAAGGGTTCTCTAACATCCGCCATCTACTCGGCCGATCCTTACATCTCATTAACAAGCCATCGAGGGGCGGTTTCTCACTACCAATCAGCATACTCAGGGCCCATCCTTACATCGCCTTACATCCCAAGGGTTCACGTCCATACATCAGCATGGACCAGCGCCCATCCTGTACATTACATCTCATTATCATCCAAGGGTGTTCATGCCATGCAGCAAACATCAGGCCCATCCTGTACATCGTCATGTCACCCTCCAAGGTTCTCTCATACATATCGCATACTCACCATCCTTACATCTCATTACAGTGATCCAGGGTTCCGATGGACATCAGCCATACTCCGGCCATATCCCTACATCAGCATTACTCCGAGTGTTTCTACTCCTATAGCAGCTATCGTACTCTCACTGGAGCCCATCCTTACATCTCATTACATCCAAGGTTTCTGATACAACTCAGCATACTCAGACCCATCCTGTACATCTGATTACATCCAAAGTTTCTCATACAATCAGCATACTTAGCCCATCCTTACATCTCATACAATCCAAGGGTTCATGCATCAGCAGATCAAGCCATCATCTCCAGCATCCAGGGTCGATCACATCATATCAGCCCCACATTTACATCTCATTACATCCAAGGGTTCTCATACATCAGCATACGTCAGCAGCCATCCTTACATCTCAGTACAAAAATGCCAAGGTTCTCAACATATCATCATACTCAAGACCCATCCTCTACATCTCATTACATCAAGGGTTCTCATACATCAGCACTACTCCTGCGGCAGAGGTCGCGGGATTGCCCATGGGTGTGGGGGAGGCAGTCACTGGTCCGCAAGATCCATACCAGTCCAATAGGGGTTTCTGTCATCACCTCATGGATACATCCGGCGAGTCACTCTGTGCGAGGGCCATGCCTTACCCAATCTCATACATCCAATGACATTACTTCATACATCCGCATACTCAGCCCATCCGTACTACAGAGATCTCAGTTAATAAAAAAAGGGATTACATACCAATGGTTATCTCTATACAATCAGTCCTCATAACCTCAGCACAACCCAGCCATACATCTGCATTACATCCAAGGGGGGGGTTTCGTGCATACGAGTCAAACAAAAAGCAAATAACTCAGCCATCCTTACATCTCTTACAATCCAGGGTCCGTCAGTACAATCAGCATACTCGCCAGTCCTTACGATCTCTTACATCCAGTTTGCTCAGAGCGAGTCAGCATACTCATCCCATACGCTTACATCTCTTACGATCCAAGGGGTTTCTGCATACATGCGAGAAGAGAGATATGCTGATGTATGAGAACCCTTGGATGTAATGAGATGTAAGGATGGGCTGAGTATGCTGATGTATGAGAACCCTTGGATGTAATGAGATGTAAGGATGGGCTGAGTATGCTGATGTATGAGAACCCTTGGATGTAATGAGATGTAAGGATGGGCTGAGTATGCTGATGCCATCTGGGCCAGGGGCCTTATTTACTTTCATTTTTTCAAGTCGCTTATGAACTTCTTCCTCCGTTAATATGGAGGTTGTGGCTTCCTCCTGCGGCACTACTATTGAACTTGATTCTTCCCTGGTAAACACAGAGGCAAAGAATGTGTTTAATACCTCTGCTTTTTCTTTATCTCCAATAATCTGAGAGTACTAGGGCGCTCCAATGCAACTGACCAAAATCTGTAACGTGACGATGAAAACGTTTATACGTAATAAGGCCGAAAATAAACTACAATACGATCCCAATATAAATGCTGCAGCTCGACCCGAAGAGGTGCGTCCCGTGATCCTCAAGGGCTGCAAGGAATAAAGTAGGGGAGCGCAAGGTGGTATAAAAACAGAGATACAACACTGATTAGCATGGAAAAGTGGCTGAAGAGCAGCGAAACAGCTCAAATCAATCCTATACTATTACCACAGTGGTATAGGGATGTGCAGGGGTTAATGCAACTCCTACATCACAAAACACGTAACACTACATGTCCCATAGCACCGTGTCACCAATTCTCCAGTAATCTGCCTGCCCGTCTCACACTGAAAGGGGCCTAGATTTTCTTCTTCTCATTTTCTGTTATTAAGGTACTTGGTGCGTGCGTGCGTGCGTGCGTGCGTGCGTGCGTGCGTGTCGCCGCTCGCTCGCACCCCACAATGCCTTGCGTAGCACAATTGCTGCACCACGGAGCTGGGACTTGTAACTTGGTCTTTGTATTGTGCTGCAGTGTTACGTCTCGCTGCAATAACAGCACATAGCGTCGTCGCTGTCGTGCAATAACAGGAGAGAGGAGCGGGTGTGATGCCTTTTATTGGACCAGCACACAGTTGATATGTTGCAAGCTTTCCAACCTCTGCGGGTTCTTCATCGGGTCTGACAGAAATACAGATTATGATATGCAGTGTTGTAAGTGAGCAGTGGCGGGGTTACCCTGTGTGCCTGTGCCCCTCTGTATGGGACAGAAGTCGGGGCGATGTATATTTGTGGCGGGGTACGATAGACATGGGACAGCTGCTCCCGGACACGGCTGGGCTGCCCGGGCACGGCTGTGCCCCCCCCTATTCCCCGGGCACGGCTGTGCCCCCTGCCCGGGCACGGCTGTGCCCCCTCCCCATTCCCCGGGCACGGCTGTGCCCCCTCCCCATTCCCCGGGCACGGCTGTGCCCCCTGCCCGGGCACAGCTGTGCCCCCTGCCCGGGCACAGCTGTGCCCCCTCCCCCCTGCCCGGGCACGGCTGTGCCCCCTGCCCCGGCACGGCTGTGCCCCCTCCCCCCTGCCCGGGCACGGCTGTGCTCCTGTCTCTCGGCCTCTCATTGATAAAATAGTGATTCTGCCTCCGTGGCCTTATAAGGCGAGGTTCCCCTTCGCTGGCTGGGCCTCCTGCATTCCTTATATGCTGCAGCTGTCTCTCCCTATGGGAGGGGGGAGTGTCTGAGGACATGGAAACACTGGGACCTTCCATCAGTAAACACACAGCATGGCTCCGTCCCGCGCCTGCTTCTCCCCGGCGTGTCACGCTGCCCCGCGACCGTCCGTCCTCGGCTCTCATGCCCCAGCTCATGCCCAGCGTCTCCCCCCTCCCCAGCTCTCATGCCCAGCGTCTTCTCTTCTTCACCTCCACCCGACCCTCCCCCCCAGCTCTCAATGCCCCTCGGTCTCCCTCCCCAGCTACTCAAGTCCCGCGTCCTCCCCCCCCGCCCAGTGCTCCTCATGTTCCCGCGTCTCCCCGCCCCGCAGCTCCTCATGTCATCCCGCGTCTCCCCCTCCCTACCCTCCCCCTTCGTCACGCTCACATGCCCCATGCCCCGGGCGTTGAGGGGGCCGCAGTGGTGTCACTTCTGTTCTGGTGGCCATGGTTGATATAGTGCGGAGGCATGGGTGGACGCGTTTCTTTTGGGGCGCAGGGTTAATAACGTTAGGGCGGGACTAGCATGGTGAACGCGTTCTGTTTGGGTCGCCGGGATTTATAGGGCTGTGGCATGGTGTACCGCGTTCTCGTTTTGGTTTGGGGCGGGCGTCGGGTTTAGTCGTGGCATGGTGGACAGCGTTCTGGTGCCGGCGTTATATGGGCTGGCAATGTGTGAACTATGGCAGCCGTTCTGTTTGGGCGGCTGGTTTAGTGGGCGGGCATGGTTGACGCGTTCTGAGGTGCCACGGTATGTTTATTAGGGGCGCGTCATGTGACCGCGTATCTGGGTGCCTGGGTTTAGGGGGTGGCATGGTGATGCGTTCTGTTTGGGGGTTCGCTTACGGGTATACAGTGGCTCGGGGCATGTGACCGCGTCTTCTGGTGGTCCCGGGTTTGGGCGGCGGGCATGGTACGCGTTCTGGTGCCTTCCTCGGTTTATGGCGGGCATGGTTGGCTTCGTTCTGTTCTGTGTGGCCGTCCGAGGGTTTATAGGTGCTGGCCGAATGGTGCGCGTGTTTGTTTGTGGTTCTTCGGGTTATAGAGGGCGGGCGATTGCTTTAGCGCGTGTTCTGTTTGGGTTCCTGGGGTTTAGTAGGGCGGCGTCATGGTGCACCGCAGTTCTGTTATTTGGGTTCCCGGGGTTATCGGGTGGGCATGGTGACCTTTTGTATTGGGCCGTTTATAGGGCTGAGTCGCATGGTGGTACGCCACTTCTCGGAGGATATGTACCGGTGCGAGATTGGTGATGGGACCATGCATGCTTTTGGGTTTGACAAGGTGGCTCCCCTTCCTGAAGTGTGTGGACATTGTGTCCCGCCTCAGTGTCAAGTCACCCTTGACAAGCGGACATCCGAGCTGTAGGGGCACGGTGCCTCCTTATATCACACATATGGTTTTTTTCACAATTCAATTACTGTCTCTGCTGACGCATCGTTAATCCTTGTGTGTCTGCTTCCCCTACCCTCGGACCTTCCCTCCCCAGGTCCCACTCCCCTTCAGCCTGTTGGAGTGACAGATAAGGCGGCAGGGGGACCTACAATGCCCCAGGGATCACCCTATTATATAGAACATGTAAGCTGAGCGTCCACTACCAACCCCCCGGGGTGTAAACCCTTTCCATACCACAGTCACAAGGAGCTGGCTGGCTTCTCTGCTGCCCACAGCATTAAAGCGGGGGGGCTCGTTGGTAGGGGCTACGTGGGGGGATGTAATCCCGCAACGGGCCGGTGCCGCTTCCTTCCAACATTGTGGTGTGTTCCCCCGGTCTTTAAATTCTTTCCAACACGTCTGTTTCGCTGTCTTGACAACGCCCCCCTCGCCATACTTTCTGCCCTGAGTGATTCCCTTCACTTTTGTTTGGCGCCTATTAAAAACCCTGCCAGGTGAGATGGGGCGTGCAGGCCTTGCATAGCCATTAGGTAACCTAACCTCTATCCAAGATTTCCGTTCGGTAATACCTTCACAATGCGAACAGCACCATCTCCGTCACATATCTCCCATTCTTGAGGTTTCAGACTTTGTGTCTGATTTTCAACGCCTTCTTCATCATACATCGCATCCATAAATATCCCATCATCTCTTCAGGGAATACCGCACATTGCTCTATCTCCAACTCCTTCTTCTTGGTGGTCTACGCTTCTGAGTTTTACTTCACCATAATCCATACGTGGGCACGATACAGGTCCCTCTACGTGGCACGATACACGGGTCCCATCTCATACGTTGGCAGGATACACGGGTCCCTCCAACGTGGGCAACGTACACAGGTCCCATCCGTTACGTTGGCATGATACATGGGTCCCATCCAACGTGGGCTACGATACACGGGTCATACTTGATTCTCCATTGATTTAATTCATCAAGTTCCCACCTATTGTTATTCGCTGACTTTTTTTATCATTTGTTTCAGTCTTATGTAGAGTTTGACACATTTTGTTGATCACCCTTTTTATTCTTGCCTGAGATTCATATGGAGACCACTTTAATTGCGTTCTGATACGATAAGAATATATTAATTGTTTTAACACAAAGCTAATTCCCATAATTTTATTGTCACTCTATTGGCAAAAAAGGCATTTTGGCAGAGTGATCTTGCTCCTTCATATTTAGCGGCTTGAGTCCTATGTTCCTCATCCGGTCAACATTATGTACTTGTTTGATACTCGCAAGGGGCGCTGCTCCTTATCCCCTCCCTCCTGTTTGCAACTCACATATACTGTAGCATCACCACTGGCTTCTAAGGATTTAGGAAAACCCTGATATCTCGGCCTCAAGTTGGTAATCTGGATATTGCTTTATTATGCCGATGCTTATGCCATAGCTATACTTGATATCTCTGCCGACCCATGGTGGCCGCACAGATCTACAAAGCGTGTGTGTGTGTGTGTGTGTGTGTGTGTGTGTGTCGTGTTTGTGTGTGTGTGTGTGTGTTCCTCTCCGCCTCACCCCCTTGGGATCTACCCTACGGGTCTTTGAAGCTGTCAGTTAAACTGCTGTTTAAAAATAAAATGAAAAAAAGAAAGTACATCAATATCAATTCACAGCAATAAGTATTTAGCTACTGCTGATCGATCCGTTTCCTCGTTGATAGATCGGCCGAGGATTCCGGCTTGGGGGGGGGGTGGGGGGGGGTTTATTAAAAGTGGCTGTCAGGGTGCAGTCCAGAAGAGGACCCAATATGCAAGTTTCTGTGGGGAAGATCATGTGACCAGCGCAGAGCACTGGATACAATTGGTGCACTGCTAGAGAGACAGGGCTCAAAAAGGGGTGTGCCAGAGTCTGTTCGAGAAGAGGAAGGGGATGTGACTTTGTAAATGGTTCCTATAAAACAAACTGAATGCTTGTTACATTAAAAATATTTTTGTCTTTTTTTAAATGCTAAAAGTATTTTCTCGTGGTACAGAACGGATTTATTATTAAACACATGTAGGATATTGTGCTTTGGACTGCAACTTTAAAGGCTCCTCTATCTGTTCCTATATGATGTAACCCACGTAGTCCTCGTTTCGCGCGATTTGTGTGTGCAACGGGGGAGGGGCGGGCCGTGACATACGAAGGCTGTTCGCAGTGATTGGCTGAACTCGCTCACGTGACGCGGCCCCCGGTGCGAAAAGACAAAATTATGTGTTTTCAAAAATGTCGCGTGATCGCTCTCCTATAGAGAGGGGGCGGCCTCCTGGGGGAGGGGTCTGTGCGCGTCGCGCACACTAAATCGGCGCCGCTGACGTACTCTGGGCCCCAGGACTGGAACACGGGTAACGCTGTATTACTGCCTTCGCCTTATTCCGTGTCCGTCTAACTCATTACTTGGGACTCGTGTATTACTTCGGTCCGTCTGTAACTTCGGTACGTGACTTACTTCCAGGTAACTCGCTTTATTACTATCCGGGTTACATCTCTGTATTTTGACTTCTGTAACCGGTATGCTTATCGCTGATATTACTTCTCGGGTAACTCGCTGTATTACTTCCTCGGTACTCGTGCTCCGTACCGCTGTAATTACTTTCCGGGTACGCGCTAACTCCGTACGGGGCGCTTAGCTGGTCCGGGAATCCGTATTCTCCTACTCCTTTTACTTCGGTACGCGCTATATTCTGAACGGGCTTAACTGGTACGCGTGTATTAACTTCTCGGGTAACTCGCTGTATTAACGTCCGGTAACGCGCTTATTACGTTCCGGGTAACGTCGCGTATTACTCTCGTACCGCTTCGTTTGTAACCGCGCTGTATTTCACTGTTTCTTCTACCCCTTACTTCCGGTAACCGCTCTTATTACTTGGGGCCTCCGGGTAACTACAGTCTGTATTAGGCTATTACTTTTCGTATCGCTGATTTTCCACTGCTCTGTAACGGCTCTGTAATTACTGTCCCTGGTAACACGCCTACTTTCCCTGTACGCTCCTAAACTTCCCGTTTGTCCCGGGTACAGGCGCTGTATTACTTCCCGGGTAACTCGCTTGTATTCTTCTCCGGGTAAACCGGCTGTATTGCTTCTCCGGGTAACTTCGCGCTGTACCTCTTCCTGGTAGTGGTATCTTCCGGGTACGGCGTCTACTGTAAGCGCTGTAACTTCCTGGTAACGCTCTGTCTTTTGGTACCCTGTATTACTTCGCGGTAACTCGCTGTATTACTCTCCTGGTAACTCGCTGCTAGTACTTCCGGGTACCGTCGCTGTATTATCTTCCGGTGTACGCGCTTGCTATTACTTCCGGGTAACCGCTATCTCCGTACTCGTATTACTTCCTGTAAGCCTTTTAACCTTCGAGCGCATGTCATTATTCCTGGGTAACGCGGCTTTATTTACTTCCTGTGACAGGGCGTCTGTTTAACTTCCGGGTACTCGCCTGTATTAGCTTCCGTGTAACCTCTCGCTGTATTACGTCGGGTAACCTCGGCTGTATTAACTTCTGGCGGCGTTAAAAAAAAAACTCGGCTGTAATTGACTTCCGGGTAACTTCGCTGTTCACTTCGCGGGTAACTCGCTGTATTATCATACTTCCTGGTAACGCTTCTGTATTCTTCGCTGGCACCAGCGCGTATACTTCCTGTAACGCGGGCTTGTTATATATACTTCACTTTCCGGTAACATCGCTGTAAATTACTTCCGTAACTTCGCTTATTACTTTCCGGGTAACGTCTCGCTGTATTAGCTTCCGGGTACTTCTCTGTATTACTTCCGGGTACACTCGCTGATATTTACTCTCGGGTAACCTCGCTGTATTACTCCGGGTAACTCTCGGCTGTATTACTTTTCCTGTAACGCGGCTGGATTACCTTCTGTGTGTGTAACGCGCTGTATTACTTTCCTGGTAACTGCCTGTTATATCTTCCGGGTAACTCGCTGTATTACTAATTCCGGTTCACTCTCTTTATTACTTACTTCGCGGTGTAACACCTTGTAGGCATAAGTAGCTGTATGCCTCGCGTGGCCAGCAACATCTCTCACCTGGGGTGGGGCTGGCTGGGGGGCCCGCCTGTTCCCCACCAATGTATAGCAGGCCTGTCTTTTTAAGGTGGGCTGTATTCGCTTACTGAGTATCCTGTTAGAAAAGACTTGCCTTTTTGTTAGAATATTGATTGCCAGCCGATCTGCTCATTGACATTCTCTGTTTCATTACAGCTTGTCCGCTTTATAATTGCGTTGCATAAGGGTGGGAAGCTCAGTGCAGAAATCCTTCACACGGCATTGGGGTGGGCGGCATGGCACCATCTCCCAGCGGAGGTGCTGGTTAATGCAGTAAACCGATGGTGTGTTGTGTGTGTGTGTGCCATTAACCCCTTAGCAGTCAGGGGCGGTGGACCTGGCAAGTGAAGCGGTTATTTCGATGTGGTATTGCAGAGTATGGAGAAGTAACAGGCTCCCTCTTTGCTCCCTCAGCAGGACTCTCGGAAGAGCCGCGTTCATCGCGTGACAAACCTCGCCCGGCACGTCCACATTCATGACCGCTCCGCACTCACCGGGGGTCCACCTCCGCATGCAGGTCAGGGCAGCGGCAGCAGGTTCGTCCTTCCCCACAACCAACTCCGCCTGGCTCCCATCCTCTGATCTGGCCATCCTACCACATCACCAGCGCCAACGGTCACCACGCGTCCTCAAGACAAGGGTCAACGCATGCCTCGGTGTGGCTTCATGCAGTCTGCCCCCGGCTTCACGGCTGATGTCCGGTAAGGGGCCGTGGGATGTCGCCAGGGGTCTGCGTCCCGTCGGTTGGGTCGCACCTTACTTTTACTAGATTGATGTTTGGCAGCTACCAGCTTTGCATGCACCGGGCGTTGTTGCCGGCATTTCCCTTCAACTTATCTGTAAGTCGCCCGTCATAGGTGATTGTGGGCAAGGAAGTGTGGTCTCCGCTCGCATCACGCTTCACCCGGGGATACAGCCGCCTGGCATGCATGCGGCGCGATCCACTTCCCATCTCGCTCACCTTCTGCCCTTGGGATAGCAGCCGCCTGGCACGCATGCCGCGATCGACTTCCCACGTCGCTCACCTTCACCCGGGATCAGCCCCCTCCGTGGCACGCATTTCGACGCGATCACTCAACATATCTTCCCATCTCGGGCTCACCTTCACCCCGGGGATATCAGCCGCCTGGCACGCTGCGCGCGCGATCCTTCCTCAGCTCGCTGCACCTTCACTCCTCACCGGGGATTACAGCCACCTGGCGAACGCATGCGCGCATCACTTCCCCGCTCGCTCACTCTTCACCCTGTTATACAAGGCCGCCTGGCACGCATGCGCGGCAGCTATCATCTTTCTTCCCACTCGCCCTCCCTTACTGGTATACATGTGCCGCCTGGCAGCATGCGCGGCGCGAGTCATCCTCGCAGCCGCTCACCGCTTCCCACAAACATCGGGTATACAGCGCCTGCGCACTCATGCGCGCGCCGCTCACCTTCCAGTCGTCGCTCCCTTCACACACAGCGGGATAGAGCAAGCCGCCTGTCACGCATGCGCGCCGCTCCATTCCCGCAGCTCGCTCACTTCAATCACCCGGGATCCAGCCGCCTGGCGACGCATGCGCGCGCGATCACTTCCCAGCTCGCTCATCACGCCTTCATTCACCCCCGTTGGATAACAGCCGCCTGGCGTGCAAACGGCATCACGGCAGCTGCTTGAGGTTCACTCAGCTCTCGCACCTCACCCGGTGATAGCAGCCGCCTGCACGCATGCGCGATCACTATCCCAGCTTCGCTCCACCTTCTATCACCCAGGGATACATCCCGCCTGGCACGCATCTCGGCGCTTGATCAGCTTCCGCTCGCTCACCTCACCTGGTACAGCGTTCTCCTGGCGTCCAACGCACGACTCTTGCTAGTGCGGATCACTTCCTGCCAGCTCTCTCACCCTTCACCCGGGATACAGCCGCGGCTGGCACGCCATGCGGCGTCACTTCCCCACTCGCTCCCTTCAACCCGGCTGGTATAAGCCGGCCTGGCACGCATGCGGCCGCGATCACTTTCCTTTTCCCATCTCGCTCACCTTCACCTGGGGATACCGCCACCTGGCGTAGTACTCATGCGCGATCACTTCCCATCTCGCCTCTACCTCCCCGGGGATAACAATGCCGCTTGGCCCACGCATGCTTCTCCCCGCCCCGCGATCATTTCTATCCCATCTCGCTCACTTCACAGCCACGGGATAGCAGGCCGCCTGGCAACGCATGCGCGCGATCAGCTTCCAGCTCGCTCACCTTCACCTGGGGAATAGCAGCACCTGGCACGTCATGCGCGATCACTTCCTGCAGGCTCGGCTCACATCTCACCCGGGGATAAGCTGGCTTGTCACGCATGCTCCGCTCGATCACTTCCCAGCCTGCTCACCTTCACCGGGGATACAAGCCGCCTGGGCTACCGGCAGTTGCGCGCTACGATCACTTCGCGCAGCTCGCTCACCGTACCTGGGGATCATCACCTGTCATCGCATATCTCGTCACTTCCAGCTCGCTCACCTGTCACCTGGGATAACAAGCTGTGGCTTGCACGCATGCTGCCCGGCGTGGTCACTTCTCCAGCTCGCCCTGGTCACCTTCACCTGGACGATGACAGCCGCCTGTGCACTCCCTCCGCCGCTTGATCCTTCCCCAGCTCGTCTCACCTCACACAATCTCCGGGATACAGGCCGCCTTGCACGCACTGTGCGGCGCACAATCACTTCCCAGCTCGCCACCTTCACCCGGGATACAGCCGCCTGGCACCATGCGCGCGATCACTTGGCCCAGCTCGCGCTCATCGCTTCACTGGGATACAGCCTCCATCCCTGCACGCATGCTCGCGCGAAATCACTTCCCAGCTCAGCTCACCTTCACCTGTGATACAAGCCACCTTTCACGCCTGCGATTATAAACTGATCACTTTCCTCAGCTCGTCATCCACCTCTCACCGCGCACCCTGGGTACAGGCCTCCTGGCCCACATCTCGCTTGGATCAATTCCGCAGTCATCGGCGTCACCTTCACCTGGGGATACAAGCCGCCTGGCGTGCAAACGCACACGTGCGGCGGATCACTCCCAGCTCCTCCGCCACAACACAGTCGACCGCTTCACCCGGGATAACAGGCCGCCTGTGCACGGCATAAAGCTGCGCGATCATTCCCAGCTGCGCGTGCAAACTCTTCACAATCCGGGATACAGCCGCCTGGCAGCCAATGCCGCGATCAGGCTCTCATCCGGCAGCATCGCTCACCTCAGACTCTGGGATACAAGCCTACCTGCACGCATGCTCGGTCATCAACTTCCCCGGTCTCGCTCAAACTCACACACAGGGGATAACAGCCACTTGGCCAGAAGCAGTGGCCCGCGATCACTTCGCAGCTCGCTCACCTTCACCCGGTCCACTATACACAGCCGCCTGGCACCATGCGCGGCGATCACTTCACTTCCCATCTCGCTCAACCTTCTCACTGCCTGGCTCAGCCGCCTGGCACGGCATTGCGCTATCACTCCCACTCGTCTCACCTTCACCCGGGGATACAGCCACCTTGGCACACGTGCATGCGGCGATCACTCACTTCCCAGCTTTCGCTCAACCTCCCAGCCCGGTATACATCTGCTGTCACTGGCACGCAGCGCGCCCGTCGATCACTTTCCGGCAGCTCGCTCACCTTCACCCCTGGGATAACAGCCGCCTGTCACTCACTCGCCGCTTTGATCACTTCCGCGCTCCTCACCTTCCCCGGGGATACAGGCCGCCTGTGCAGAGCGCATGCGCGCACAATCACTTCCCAGCCTCGACTCACCGTCACTTCACCGGGATACAGCCGGCCGTGGCTACGCATGCACAAGCACGGCGAATCTCACTTCGCTCAGCACTCGCTCACCTTCACCCGGAGGATACAGCTCGCTTCAGACTCACGCAGCGTCGCGATCACTGTCCCAGTCGGTCGCTCACCTCACCCGGGATACAGCCGCGCTGGCCACGCTGCGCGATCACCTCTCCCAGCTCGCTCACCTTGCTTTACCTGGGCATACAGCCACTCCTGGCACGCATCGCCTATCACTTTCCCAGGCTCGCTGTCACCGTCCAGTGGACTGGTTTTCCTTCTGTGTCGCCAGGGTTGGGCACCTATGTGTGTTATGGGACACTGTGCCGCCGTTATAAAACATAGCATAAAGCCAGTAATGCCGGCCTCCACGTCTGCTGCACATGAAATCACCACCTTTCTTGGCAGCGAGAGTTGAGCTTTAACCCTGCCGATTTCCTTCTTCCTCCCCTCGGCCTCTCCTTCCTTCCTTACTTCCCCCGACCCCCTCGTCCTTCCTTCCCTCCCCCCTTCTTCTTCATCCCTCCCCCCCTTCCTTCTCCCCCCTCTCCTGTTCCCTCTCCCTCCCCCCCGCCCCCCTCATCCTTCCCCCTCCCTCCCCCCCCTCTTCCCTTCCCTCCCTCGAGTGGTTACCGTCCGCATCCCCTCAATTTCCTTCCCTCCCCTCCCCCCCCCTCATCCTTTCGCTTCCCCCCCCCCCTGTCCTTCCATCCCTCCCGTCCCATCCCGTCCTTCCTTCCCTCCCCCCTCTTCCTTCTTTCCCGTCCGCCCTCCTCTCTGTCCTTTCCACTGATCCCTCGTCCCCACTCGGTCTCCTTCCTTCCCCCCCTCTTCCTTCCCCTCCTCTCGCATTTCCTTCCCCCCAGTCACTCCTCGTCCTCTCGCTCTTCTTCTCTCCCTTCCCTCTCCTTCACTTCCTTCCGCTTCCTCCCCCCCCTCTCCATTCCCATTCCCTCCCCCCCTCTCCTCCCTTCCCTCCCCCCCCTCGTCCTTCCTTCCCCCCGCCTCTCCTTCGGCTTCCCACACACATCCCGCCCCTCTCCTCCTTCCCCCCCTCTCCCCCTCCCTCCCCCCCTCTCCCCCCTCCCCTCCCCCCTCATCCTTCTTTTCTCTCTTCCCTAGCCTACCGGTCCCCATCACCCCCCCCCCTCTCTTCTCCTTTCCGCCCTCTCCGGCCTCGTCCAGGGAACTATGAGGGCAGGGTGGCAGTCAGATGATGCCTCCCAGTAGCAATACCCGCACCGACTCAGTCCCCTTACCCGTGATAGCAAGCTTGAGATGATATACAGCCACGTCCTCCTGTGGGACAGGTGAGAGGGGGGAGTCTGTCTGCGGGGGGGAGGGACAGCTGCCTCCCTGCAGTGGGAATGGCGAGCCTCTCCTGCTGCGCATGCGTTACATACAGCTGTTGGGCTTTGCTGACACCTGGTGGCTGTTGTGAACATTACACTCTGTTCTCTCCCCTCGCAGTAACGCTACCCGCTGCCATCATGACATCGTCGGTGCCCACAACGGTGGGCGGTCACATGATGTACCCCGGCTCGCACACGGTGATGTACGCGCCCACGCAAGGGCTTACAGACGGGGGCCTTACTGTGCTTAATGCCTTCTCCGGCTCCTCCATGCAGGTGTCTCACACACAGGACCAGGGTAAGGACCGCAGCACTCACAGGAAGGGCCTTCCTAACACGCCACTCGCCTGTCACTCACAGGAAGGGCCTTCCTAACACGCCCACTCGCCTGTCACTCACAGGAAGGGCCTTCCTAACACGCCCACTCGCCTGTCACTCACAGGAAGGGCCTTCCTAACACGCCCACTCATCTGTCACTCACAGGAAGGGCCTTCCTAACACGCCACTCACCTGTCACTCACAGGAAGGGCCTTCCTAACACGCCCACTCGCCTGTCACTCACAGGAAGGGCCTTCCTAACACGCCCACTCACATGTCACTCACAGGAAGGGCCTTCCTAACACGCCACTCGCCTGTCACTCACAGGAAGGGCCTTCCTAACACGCTCACTCGCCTGTCACTCACAGGAAGGGCCTTCCTAACACGCCACTCGCCTGTCACTCACAGGAAGGGCCTTCCTAACACACCACTCGCCTGTCACTCACAGGAAAGGCCTTCCTAACACGCCACTCGCCTGTCACTCACAGGAAGGGCCTTCCTAACACGCCCACTCGCCTGTCACTCACAGGAAGGGCCTTCCTAACACGCCACTCGCCTGTCACTCACAGGAAGGGCCTTCCTAACACGCCACTCACCTGTCACTCACAGGAAGGTCATTTCTAATACGCCCACTCGCCTGTCACTCGCAGGAAGGTCCTTCCTAATACGCTCACTCGCCTGTCACTCACAGGAAGGTCCTTCTAACACTCCCACTGTGGGAAGGGTTCGCCTTTTCACCCTTCCTAATACGCCCACGGCCGCTCCCTAGCGAAGGTCCGTCCTAATATCGCACCCGACTCGCCTGTCAATCCACAGGAAGGTCTTCCTAACTACTCCCACTCGCCTGTACAGGGAAGGTCCCTCCTAATACCTCACTCGCACTGTCACTACAGGATAGGTCTTCCTAATAGCCCACTGCGCCTGTCACTCACAGGAACGGTCCTTCCTATACGGCCCCTCGCCTGTCACCACAGGACAGGCCTTCCTAATACGCCCGACTCATCTGTCCCCTTCCTAACACGCCCAACTACGCCTGGTCACCCAGGAGTCCTTCCTAACAGAGAGGGAAAATCCTTGCGGCTTCTCGTTGGGCTAACAATAAATGGGGAAATCAATATACATAGTGACACATAATCTTCGTAAGGCAAAGAGCTTTGGTTACATCCTTAGATCACATAATGATCTGCCTGCTAACCAGCGTCAGCTAGTCAGTAGCATTGGTGTACCTACGTGAATGTCATAACACATGTTGTCGGACATTCCTGAGGGGTTAATATACTAAGACTATGCTTATGTAATGTGTGCCGTTAAAAACGTGGGTACAAGACCAGTGAGGATAACTCACGTGTGTGCAAGTTAAAGTTGAGTTATCAGAGGGAACCCTACCTGGAGATTATATACCTTGAAAAATGAGGAGGACTAACTCCACAAGCTGTGCTCGTGCAACAACTTCAACCCCACGGGTGGGGGGGCGTTCCGAAGCCACTCATCCCCAGGGTGTGGCGCTTCCTATCCACCATGCCTAATCACCTCTACTACGCGGTGGGGTGGTTGCGTCCCGCCGTCCACCTCATCACCTTCAACTCACGGGTGGGGGGTGCTGCTTCCAGCTCATGGGGATCCACCTCTCATCAACGGGGGGTGGGGGTTGCTTATCCCGAACAGTCTCCACGTCACTTCAATCCTGCACGTGGGGTCCGTGATTCTCCCAGACATCTCTGCTCCACCATCTCAGCTCACGGGATTGGGGTGTGCTTCCCCTCACCACTCAATCCAGCTGGGCTCATGTCGCTCACCTCTCTACTCACAGGTGCTGTGTGTGGCTTCCCACATTGCTCGCTCACCTCTTCCTCACAAAACGGTGGTGCGGGTGGTGTGCTACCTTCACAGCGCACTGAACACGCTCACTCACGCCGCCATACGGTGGGGTGGTGGCTTCCGACAAAGCTCTACTCACATTACTCACTCACGGTGGGTGGGGATTCCCGACCAGATTACTCACCTCGTCACTCACGAGTCGGTGGTGGGGGGTTTTCCCACACTCTCACCACCTCACACTAACACAGTGGGGTGGTGTGCTCCCGACACGCTCCGCTCACCTCTCACTCCGCAGGGGTGGTGTGGTGTTTCCCGACAAGCTCGTCACACCTCAACTAACGGGGTGGCGGGGTGTTCCCAATGTACAGTCGCCACTCACCTCTCACTCACGGGGTGGGGCTGTGTGCTCCCACCCCCGACTGCCTCTCAACCTATCTCACTCCGGGTTGGGGGGTGCTCTCCAGCCCCGGACATGCGCGCTCACCTCTCACTCACGGGGTTGGCGGGGTGTCTCACCCGACATGCTCTCGCCCTACACTCTCACTCACCGCAGGGTGTGGTGGGCTTCACACAGTTCCGAGGTACTTACTACGGGTTGTCTCACACCTCCTCACTCCATCACGGGGTGGGTGGGTGCTTCCCTACCGCTCGTCACCTCTCACCACTCCTCACGGGGTGGGGGGGTGCTTTCCCGACACGCTGCTACCTCATCACGGTCACGTGGTGGGGTGTGTTCCCCCGACACGCTCGTCCACCTCATCACGGGGGGGGGGTGCTTCCCCGACACGCTCGCTCCACCTCGTCTCCACTACAGGGGTGGTGGGGGCTTCCCGACATGCTCGCTCACCCTTTCACTCCGGGGTGTGGGGAGGGGGCCTCTGTGCTGCTTGACTTCCCGACCACGGCTTCGCTCATCCTGAATCCTCACACGGGGTTGGGGGGCGATCTTCCCGACACGCGTCGCTCACCTCTCACTTACGGGGTGGGGGGCGCGGCGGGCGCTTCCGACACGCTCTCACCTACTCTCACGGGGTGGTTTGACACGGGGTGGCCCGGGACGTTTGATCTCCTTCAGGGTGGGGGGTCCACCCAACCGACATGCCTCGCTAGATCACTCTCGCGGTGGGGGGTGATCCCCCCCCCCACCCCCGAAATGATGCTCACTCACCCTCACTCAAGGTGGTGGGTGGTGCTCGCCCCCCCCCGACCACGCTCGCTCACCTCTCACGCAGGCGGCTGTGGGGGGGCTGTCCCGACATGCTCACTCCCTCACTCACGTGGGGGGGGAGTGCTTCCCCACATGCTCGCTCCCTCTCACTCGCGGGTGGCTCCGAATCAAATCACCTCGGGGGGTGGTGGGTTGACTTCCCTACCTCGCTCACTCATCCTTCACCACGGGGTGGGGGTGCTGCCCCCCGACATGGCGCGCTCACATCTCACTAACGGGGTGGGGGGTGCTCCCGCCCGCTTCGCGCTCACCTACATGCTCACATGGGATGCATTCCCTTTGCTCATCAACTCTCACCAGTGGTGGGGGGTGCTTCTCGAACAGTGCTCGCGCACGGGTGGTGGGGGGTGCTTCCCGAACATACTCCTCACCTCTCACTCAGCGGTGTGGGGGTGTGACTTTCCCGACCCTCACTCACCTCTCCTCACGGGGGGGGGGTGCTGTCTGGCTGCTCACTCCCCCACCTGTCACTCCAGGATGGGGGGTGGTTCCCCGACTGCTCTACTCACTGTCACTCACAGGGATGGGGGGTGCTTCCGACCAGCTTCGCTCCCCTCTCACTCACAGGAGGGGTGCTTCCCGACACGCTCGCTCACCTCCTCACTCACAGGATGGGGTTGCTTCCCGACATTGCGCGCATCACCTCCCTTTCGAGTTGTCACGGGTGGGGGTGCTTCCTGGCATGCTTCACTCACCTGTCCTGCAAGGTGGAGGGGTTCCGAATGCTCCTCACCTTCACATCACGGGTGGGGGGTGCTTTCCGACACGCTCACACTCACCTCCCTATCTCACCAATACAGGGGGTGGTCCAGCAGTTTTCCTCACAGGCCCCGTCCCGCCACTGCCAGATCCCGTTCTGTGCGTCCCAGCTCCATCAGGTGAATGGGGTTCCTTTTTCCTCTATATCCAGGGGTATCATGTCAAAAAGCACGCGTTGTGTCAAGGGATCCCTCCCCTCTGCAGGCGTGATGCGTGTGCGCGTCTTCTCTATCCGTGATACCTGTGCTTATAAGCACGGGTGTCATGTACCTTCCCCCCTCTGCTAGCCGTGTGCGTGTCTTCTCTCTCTATCGCGGGTTAACCTATCAAAGCACGCGTAGTGTCATGATTCCCTCCCCCTCAGTGCAGGGCGTTGCGTGTCCTTCTGCTATCCGGTGTATACTGTCAAGTATAAGCACGTGGTCATGTATCCCTACCCCCTCTGGCAGCGTGTGTGTGTGGTCCCTGTCTCATATCCTTCTAATTGCGGGATTTGCGATGTATAAATATACAGTGTGAGTTATATACACACTCCTCCGTGTCCGTGTGTCAGTGGAGTATATCACTATGCCTTCCGTTGCCGTGTTCTGTATTTTCACACTCGTGTGTCGTCGGCAGTACAAAGTGTGAGTTATAAATCACGACCTCCTCCGTGTCGTCCGTTGTCCGGCTGAAGTTATCCCCCGTGGTCCTCGAAGTGTTATTGCACTGCCTCCCAGGGTTGCGGTCTAAAGTGCGTTATATGTATACCACGAACTCTAACGTTCCGTCACGTGTTGTCCGTGTGTACACAGTGGGTTATATAGACCACTCTCCCACGTTGTGCTGTGTCCGTCGTCCGTGTGTACACAGTGTGCTTTATATTGCCACCTCGCCTCACTGTGTGTCCGTCTGTCCGTATGTGTACAAAGTGTGCTTATATATGACAACTACGCCTCACTCCTCTGTTTTCAGTGTTGTCACATTTGGTCCGTGTTATATTATGCCGACCTCTCCTCGGAAACGTCGGCTGTAGTCTTCGTTCTGTTCCTTGGTGTCCCACAGTGTTTCTTCTATTATCACCACGCTCGCTCACGTGTCCGTCTGTCCGTTGTGTACAACACAGTGGGCGTTATATATGCAAACTCTCACTGTGTTCCGAGGTCCTGACACGTTTATATATGCATCGTCCGTCTTTCTCGTGTGTACAAAGTGTGGCGTTATATATGCCACTTCGTCTCACGTGGTTCCGTCTGTTCCGTGTGTACAACAGTGTGCGTTATATATGCACATCGCACTCCGGTGTTGTCCTCTGTCCGTGTGTACACAGTGTGCGTTGATTATGGCAACTCGCCTCCGGTGTGTGTACGCTTCTGCGTCCGTGTGTACACAGTGTGCGTTATAATATGCACACTCGCACTCACTTTGTCCCGTCTGTTCCCTCGTGTGTATCACATGTTTGCTTTATAATTCCCACATCACCTCACGTGCTGTGTTCCCGTGTTTACACTTGTGCGTTTAGACTCCTGTGTTGTCTGCGACACAATGGCGTTATATATGCACACATTCGCCTTCACGGTGTTGGCGTCTGTCCGTGTGGTACACATTGTGCGTTATATGCACATCGCTCACGGTGGTGTCCGTCTGTCCGTGTGTAACACGTGGCGTTATATGATGCACACCTCGCCCTCCCGTGTGTGTACGTCTGTCCGTGTGACACAGGCGTTATATAGGCAATGCACGGTGTCGTTTGATCCTGAACGTTGCGAAATGCATCACTCGCCCAGTGTGTTGTCCGTCTTTCCGTGGTGTACCAGGTGTCGTTATATATTGCAAACTCTCTCCACGTGTGTGTCCGTCTGTCCGTGTGTACACAGTGTGCGTCTTATATGTTCCACACTCAAGCATCAGTGTGTGTCCGTCTGTCTATGTGTACACGCAGTGGGGCGTTATATATGCACACTCGCCGTAACACTGTGGTTGTCCGTCTGTACCGTGTGTACACAGGTGGTTATATATGACAAAACTCTACTAAGCATGTGTGTCGCGTCTGTCCGTGTGTTACACAGTGTGCGTTATATATGGCATTCGTCGCCTCAAGTTGTCCCGCTGTCCGTGTGGTTACAACAGTGTGAGTTATATATACACACTTTCCTCCTCCCACGCGTCCGTTCTCTCTGTCGGTGTACCAGTGTGAGTTACCCTGGATAAATATATATTATAATATACACCACTTCCTCAGTGTGTCAGGCCTCGTCCGTGTGTACACAGTGTGAGTTTATTATATAACACACTCTCTCTCACCGTCCGTCGTGTCCTTGGTAAACAGTGTGAGTTATATCATAGATATATATATACACACGCCCTCACGTGTGTGTCCCGCTGTCGTGTGTTACAACAGTTGTGGAGTTATATATACCACACTCTCCAGCGTGTGTCCGCCGTCCGTGTGTTACAACACAGGTGCGTTTATAGCACAACTCTCCTCCGTGTTTCGTCCGTCTGTTCCGTGTGAACACAGTGTAGAGTTTATATATGGCACACTCTCCTCACGACGTCCGTCTGTCGTCTGCTCGTGTTGTACACGATGTGGAGTTATATAGACCTCGCCTCAACGCGTCCGTTCTGTCCGTGTTGTGGTACACAGTGTGAGTTATATATACACTCTCCTCACGTCCTGTCCGTGTGGTACACAGTGTGAGTTATATATATACACACTCTCCTCCACGGTGTCCGTACCGTCCGTGTTGTACACAAGTGTCGTTATTATGCACATCTCCTCAACGGTTCGGCCGTCTGTTCCGTTTGTTGTAACAGTTTTGAGTTTAATATTCCCACTGCACCTCCACGTCCCGTCTGTCCGTGTGTGTACACAGTGTGAGTTATATAGTGCACCCTCTCCTCACGACGTCCGTCTGTCCGTGTGTTCACAGTGTGCGTTATATATGCACACTCGCCTAACCGCCGTCTGTCCGTGTGTACACAGGTGAGTTATATATACACTCTCCTCAAACGTCTGTCCGTGGTGTACACAGTGTGCGTGTATACTATGCACACTCTCCTCACGCGTCCGTGCTGTCCGTGGGTTACACAGTGTGCGTTTCTAATGAAACACTTTCCTCACGCGTCCGTCTGTCGTGTGTACACAGGTGCTTATATATGCACATCTCCTCACGTTCGATTTCCTCTTTCCTTTGTACACAGTTGTCTTATATATGCACCACTTCGCCTTAAGTTTGTTTTTTCCGTATGCCGTTGTCGTGTGTACAGTGTGCGGTTATAAGATGCACACCTCGCACTCGTGTTGCCTCTGTCCGTGTGTACACCAGTGTGCGTTATATATGCACATCACCCTCACGCGTTCCGCTCGTCCGTGGTACACAGTGTGTGAGATTATACACCTCCCACACGTCGTCCGTTGCTGTACACAGTGTGCTTATATATGCACACTCCTCTCTAACACGCGTCCATCTGTCCGTGTACACAGTGGGTGCGTTATAATATGTACACACTCTGCCCTCCTCACGTGTGTCCTCCGTCCGTTGTGTACACCAGTGTCGGGTTATTAATATGCACAACTCACCTCACGAGCCGCTTGCTTCTTCTGTAACACGAATGCGTTATATATGCTAATATCATCATCAACACTCTCCTCACAGTTTGTCCATCTGTCCTTGGTGACACAGTGTGAGTTATATATGACACCACTCTCCTCACGCGTCGTCTTCCGTGTGTACACAGTGTGCGTATATATGCACACCCCTCCTCCCTCAACCGGTGAAAACGTCTTGTCCCGTGTGTACAACATGTGATTATATTATGCACATCTCCTACACGCGTCCGTCTGTCCAGTGTTACACGTGTTGTTATATATGCACACTCGCCCTCACGCGTCCGTCTTGTCCGTTGTAGTACACAGGTGTAGTTATATATGCCAACACCTCGCTCTCACGGTCCCGTCTGCCGTAGTGTACACAGTGTGCGTTATATATGTCACACTCTCCTCTGACTCGTCCGTCGTCTCCGTGTACCAGTGTGCGTTATTATGCAGACTCCGCTAACGGGTGTGTCCGTCTGTCCGGTGGTGTACAGTGTGATTCTATACCACTCTCTCAGACGTCCGTCTCTCGTGTCCGGTTGGTACACAGTGTGAGTTATATATTATATACACTCTACTCACAGTGTTGTCCGTCCGTTCCGTGTGTAACACAGTGTGGCTTTATATATATATAATATATATATACAATACCACTCTCCTCACGTGTGTCCCGTCCGACCGTCCGTGTGTACACAGTAGTTGCGTGTATATCACACACTCTCATCAGGTTCGTCCGTCCTGTCCGTTGTGTACACAGTGTGAGTTTTATATATGCAAACGGCGCCTACACGTCGCTGTCCGTGTGTACACAGTTGGTGAGTTATATATACACTCTCTCCTCACGTCTGTCGTGTTGTATGTACACTTGTGCGTTATATAGTCACCTCTCCTCCGCGTCCGTCTGTCGCTGGTAAACAGTGTGCGTTATATGATAATATATATACAAACTCTCTCTCACGTTGTTCTCGTCGTCCGTGTGTAACAGTGTGCGGTCTATATATGCAACACTCTCCTCACGCTCCGTCTAGTGTTTTTTAAGTGTACAAGTGTGCGTTTATATATATACAAACTTCCTCACGTGTGTTCCCATCTGTCCTGTTGTACCACGGGTGCGTTATATATGCACACTCTCCTCACGGTCGTCTGTACGTGGTACACAGTGGAGTTATATATGCACACTCGCCTCACGCGTCCCTCTGTCCGGTGTAACACGGGTGAGTTATATGCACACTCGCCTCACGCGTCCGTTGTCCCGTGTTTACAAGTGTGCGTTATATATGCACCACTTCCTCCCGCGTCCGTCTGTCCGTGTACACATGTGTGCGTTATAATTGCACACCTCTGCCTAACGTGTGTGTCCGTACTGTCCGTGTTTACACAATGTGCGTTATCAAGTCGCACTCTCGCCTCAGTTGTTTCCGTCGTGTCCGTGGTCACAGTGTGCGTTATATATGCACCTCTCTCTCCCTCAACTGCTCCGTGTCCGTCTGTTCCGTTGTACACAGTGTGGTTATTTAATATATATAATATACACTCTCCCTCACGCGTCCGTCTGTCCGTGTGTACACAGTGTTGAGTTATATGATATACACTCTCCTCACGCGGTCGTCTGTCCGTGTGTACACAGTTGTGAGTTATATAATATTGCCATCCTCACGCGTCGTCTCTCTGTCCGTGTGTACACGTCGTGCGTTATATATGACACTCTCCTCACCGTCCGTCTGTCCGTGGTGTACACAGTGTGAGTTATATATATCATCCTCCTCCGCGTCCGTCTGTCGCTGTTGTACACGTGTGATCATATATATATATATATATTATATATATATACACTCTCCCTCACGCGTCGTCGGTTCCGTGTGTGTACACAGTGGAGTTATTTCATACACTCGTCCTCTACGGTCGTCTGTCCGTGTGTACAGTGTGAGTTATATAATATAATACACCCTCCTCACGCGTCCGTCTCTCTGTACTGTGTTACCAGTGTGTCGTTTATATATGCACACTCTCCTCACGCGTCCGTCTGTCCGTGTGTACACAGTGTGAGTTATATATATATATATATATATACACTCTCCTCACGCGTCCGTCTGTCCGTGTGTACACAGTGTGAGTTATATATGCACACTCTCCTCACGCGTCCGTCTGTCCGTGTGTACACAGTGTGCGTTATATATGCACTCGCCTCACGTGTGTGTCTGTCTGTCCGTGTGTACACAGTGTGAGTTATATATATATATACACTCTCCTCACGTGTCCGTCTGTCCGTGTGTACACAGTGTGATTTTATAATATATATATTATTATACACTCTCCTCACGTCTGTCCGTGTGTACACAGTGTGCGTTATATATGCACACTCTCCTCACGCGTCCGTCATGTCCGTGTGTACACAGTGTGAGTTATATATGCACACTCTCCTCACGCGTCCGTCTGTCCTGTGTGTACACAGTGTGAGTTATATATATACACTCTCCTCACGCGTCCGTCTGTCGTGTGTACACAGTGTGCGTTATATATGCACACTCGTCCTCTCACGCGTCCGTCTGTCCGTGTGGTACACAGTGTGAGTTATATATGACACTCTCCTCACGCTCTCTGTCCGTGTGTACACAGTGTGGCGTTATATATGCCACTGTCCTCACGCGTCCGTGGTCCGTGTGTACACAGTGTGAGTTTATATACACTCTCCTCACGGTCTGTCCGTGGTACACATGTGTTTATATAATGCCACACTCTCTCTCTCACGCGTCCGTATGGTCCGTGTGTACAGAGTGTGAGTTATATATACACATCTCCTCACAGCACGCTCCGTCTCTCTGGTCCGTGTGTAACACATGTGTAGTTATATATATATATATATGAAAACACTCTCCCTCAGCGTCGGTCCTGTCCGGTGTAACACAGTGTGATTTTATTGCCCACTCTCTCACTCGTTCGTCTGTCTGGTACACGTGTGCGTTATATATAATATACAACACACTCCTCCACGTCTCTCTCTTGTCTGTGTGTGTACACAGTGTGCGTTAATATGACACTTTCCTCACCGCTCCGTCCTGTTCCGTGTTGCACACAGTGTGTAGTTATATATATATTATAAATACACTCTCCCACGCGTCCGTCTTATCCGTGTGTACACAGTGTGAGTTTATATATGCACACTCTCCCTACGCTGTCCGTCTGTCGTTGACCAAGTGTGCTATTGCACTCTACGTGTGTGTCGTCTCCTTACAGTGATTTTATAGCACTCTCCTACGTGGTCCGTCTGTCGTCGTGTTACACATGTGTGAGTTATATATATATATATATTAACACTCTCCTCACGGGGGTGTCGGCTTCTGTCGTGTGTACACAGTGGCAGTTAATATAGTTATATAAAATCCAGGTATCTCCTGACATAGTAGCACATCCACGCTCGTGTCCGTTCGTTGTACACGTGGCGTTATATATGCCATTCCTCACGCGTCCTCTGTCCGTGGTGTACACAGTTGCAGTTATATATGACACACTCTCCCTCACGATTCCTCTGTCCGTGTGTACCAAACAGTGATGAGTTAGATAGCACCTCGTCACGCGCTCGTCCTGTCGTTGTTACACATGTGACTTAATATGCACACTCGCCTCACGCGTCCGTCTGTCCGTGTGTACACAGTGTGAGTTATATATACACTCTCCTCACGTCTGTCCGTGTGTACACAGTGTGCGTTATATATGCACACTCTCCTCACGCGTCCGTCTGTCCGTGTACACACAGTGTGAGTTATATATACACACTCTCCTCCTCACAGATGGCAGTGATTGGTCAGCAATCCGGCGGGGGCAGCAGTAACCTCACAGAGCTCCAGGTTGTGAATCTGGACACTTCACACAACAGCAAGAATGACTGACCCCTCCCCCCCTCCTCTCGGGAGGGGGGGGGTGTCCATGCCGCAGGGGGAGGAGCCTGAAGAGCGCAGGGGGGGAGCCTGGCACGGCTGCTGCCCCTCACATTACAGACTGCATCCCTTATTTATTGCTGCCTTTCTCCCGTTTCCTTCTGCACCAGTGGGGGGCGGCGGAGGAGGGGGGGATACCGGGGGTCTGCCCACACGTTGTGTGTTTCCTTACCTCTCCTATGGACGAGGAGTGGGACCGCGTGCTGGGGGGCTGCTGCACTATGAACTCGCCCCTCCTGCAGTGAAGGGGTAACGGGCCGCGTCTGCCTGCGTGGGGGGAGGGGCCTGGCGGCCCCTTGTCTGATGGCAGGTGGGGTACATGCCTCGTCTTGGTATGAAAGCTCCATAGTAAAAGCAGTTACTGTTACCCCTCCCTTCTCTCCCTTCCCCCCCTCACAGGAACCACCCTGCCTCTCTCCCCCACCTTCCCCCCACACACAGGACTCGCTCTGCCTCTTCCCCAACCACCACACAGGATTCACCCTGCCTCTCTCTCTTTCCCCACCCTGCCTCCCCCCTCTCCCCCACACACCCCAGGTCCTCAGAAAAGGGAAGGACTATTTTGCACTGAAGGTGGGTGTCAGGGGCAAACATTGCAGGTCAGTCCGTGCCCCCGGGCGGGGGCAGTATTACCAGCGAGTGTGAGGCATGTGGGTATACTAGTGACATGCCCCCCTTCCCATGCTGCCCCCGTTCTTTAATGGTGCCCAGCAGGACAGCTGGCTAAGTTAGAGGAATGGGCATTTTATACATTGCTCCCCCTCCTCCTCCGGTGTTGGGGCGCTGGCACCTTCCTGCGATGTGTGGGTTACCCCAAGATGGCGGTAGCCCCTACCCCGTTCCCCTCTGACCCCACAGACAAGCCATGCGTTTCTCTGCAGTGACCGCTGCGTTCCTCAGACTCCCCCTGCTCGCGGTGACGGGCCGGAGATGGTTTTATTGGGGGGAAATGAACAGTTGAAAACAAATCCCCCCCTCCCCCCCCCCCCCCCCCCAACGCCTTGACAAGAAGCCTTTATTTTTCTAAGTGTTGATTCTCAGTATTTATGTTCTGGGGGCGACTTCTGTACAGTTTTCACAAGCGAAGCTGCGCCCCGTTTCTATGGCAAAGAAGGGGTGCTGTGATGGGGCTTTTATAATGTGCTTTTTGTGGTTTTGGTTTCCCCGCGTTTAATGTCGCGACGGTTATTTATCCCTTTGCCGCCGCTGGGCCTCACCCTCCCCCCCCCGTCCCCCCGAGGCAAAGAGGTCGACTACATTTTGGGTATTGAGACACTACAGTAGTAGGGTGATGTAAGTATTGCCTGCGCCGTGCTCCTCGCCTGCACCGTGACCACGGATCAGCTCCGGCAGGCTGGTTTGTTTTGTTCTTTTTGAATCCTGGCACAGATGTTTTTGTTTGTTCACAACCGGATGAGATTTGGGGAGCGGGAGCCAAGTTGTGAGAAAGTGGGGTGCCACCTCCCGGCCCGAGTGGAGGAACCTGCCCCCATCCCGAGACACACGGCCCTATTTATACCCCCCCCCCGATCCCGAGAAACTGATGTATTTGCCGCCAGTCTCCTCCTGTTTAAGAATTTCAACATGGCGGCCTAATCCTGTGCGTCCTTCAGGCCGGTCAGGGGGTCGCATGACATCGGGGGGTACGGTTTCCTATTGGACGACTGTAAATGTTCACGATGTAACACCAGTAATTAAACTGGTCGGTAAGTCCCGTAATTATCAGCACAGGTAGGTCCTAGTTATCTGACCCAAGATAACGCGTTATCCGCCGCTCACCGCCGCGGATTAACATTGGATCATTGGGTCTCCAGTCCTCAACACTGGACCAAACAGGACAGGTTTTCAGGATATCCCACGTTTCGGCACAGGTGGCTCTCAATAACTGATTGAGCCGCCTGTGCTGAAGCAGGGATATGCTGCACCTGTGCTGAAGCAGGGATATGCTGCACCTGTGCTGAAACAGGGATATGCTGCACCTGACCTTTTGGGAGGAGGGTGAGGACTGGAGTTGAGAATCCCTGGTATAGTGAGAGATGGTGCCTAGCACGTGGCGTCCCGCGCTGAAGCAGTAACGGATCTTAATTATCCGGCGTCGGTGCCTATACGCGCGCCCCCACGCACGTGGAGTTTGTACGGGCGATTACAGACAGTCTGCACCCGCTATTTCTCACGCCATCTGTTTTATTTATATGTGCACCTTCAGTGTCGCCCATCCCTTCATGTGACCACGTGAGGCACACACGCCCCAGGGTGTTAGAAACGGGGGGGGACAGGCCTCAGGCTTTTCCTAGGAACCCCCGAGTTACCGAGAGATTTGCCTTTTTTATGTGCTGATAAAAGATGGCGGCCTAGCGAAGGGCGTCCAATAGGAAGTTTGTGCGATGAATCTCTGACCGTAGTGGCCCGGGGATTGCAAATAGTGGTTCTACGTACGGGACCCCCTCACCCCTCCGTTCTGACGCTGTAACAGGGAGATGGCTGCGGGGCGCTGGGTATACCGGCGGTTTCTGGTTCAGGATCGGTCACGGTGCAGGAAAAGGATGTTCCACGTGTCCGCGCTCTCAGAACTTGGCTCCTATTAGTGGCATGGAGACACCGGCCAGCCTCAGATCTGTCCCGTGGGACGTGTGACGTGACGCCTGAGACCTGGCCCGAGGTGCGATGACACTGTCCCTGCGCTGGGTGGGTGGCTCCTGGTGGCATTCTCCCCACGCCGCGTGCGGTCTCAAAGCCTACGAGTGCTCAGATACGGGCGAGATATTTTACCAATGTGTATGTTCGTTCCCCTAAATGATCCTGTCGCAGGGTTTCACTCTGTGCAGAATGTGCCAAACGGTGTGCAGGGAGTGGCAATGGCACGCTCACGCTGCAGGGAGTGGCAATGGCACGCTCGCGCGGCAGGGAGCGGCAGTGACACGCTCGCGCGGCAGGGAGTGGCAATGGCACGCTCGCGCGGCAGGGAGCGCCAGTGACATGCCCACGCTGGAGGGTTCGTCAGTGACACGCCCACGCTGGAGGGAGCGCCAGTGACATGCCCACGCTGGAGGGAGCGCCAGTGACATGCCCACGCTGGAGGGTTCGTCAGTGACACGCCCACGCGGCAGGGAGTGCCAGTGACACGCCCACGCGGCAGGGAGCGCCAGTGACACGCCCACGCGGCAGGGAGCGCCAGTGACACGTGCAGGGGGCGTGAATGAGTTAAGATTCCTGGTCAGTGCCATTAGGTAAAGACCAGACGGGGTTATTATTTTTCTAGGAGTCTAGGTCAGCGTGGGATTTAAATGTCCCTCTGTGTCACCACCGTTTCCTTGTCCCTCTGTGTCACCACCGTTCCCTTGTCCCTCTGTGTCACCACCGTTCCCTTGTCCCTCTGTGTCACCACCGTTCCCTTGTCCCTCTGTGTCACCACCGTTCCCTTGTCCCTCTGTGTCACCACCGTTTCCTTGTCCCTCTGTGTCACCACCGTTCCCTTGTCCCTCTGTGTCACCACCGTTCCCTTGTCACTCTGCGTCACCACCGTTCCCTTGTCCCTCTGTGTCAGGGCCACGTGTTCCATGCAGTCTGCAGCATGTGCTTGGCCTGTAGGTTATAACAGACTTAGAATACCCAGCCCCATAACAGGGAACAGACTCGGACTACCCCGCCCTATAAAGTAGCAGAGAGCAGGTGCACATGGTCTATATGGAGTTGTGCAATATATACAAATAAAAACCCAGCATTGATTGCAGTGGCTGGTGACTTCTCACACCCTTCTCGGCCTGCTAAGTTACAGAAAGGGTTAACCCCACTCACATCTCTTCCACTTCCTGTCTGGTCACACCTGCCCAGGTTACACTTCCTGTCTGGTCACGCCTGCCCAGGTTCCACTTCCTGTCTGGTCACACCTGCCCAGGTTACCTTTCCACTTCCTGTCTGGTCACACCTGCCCAGGTTACAGTCACATGATGAGTTTATTTATGGGTTCTGCCGCTGAAGCATTATACAGACATTGACGATCCGGGAAAGGAGACATTTTATCGTGTGGTGAATTGACTTTCTCCTGCTTTTTGAGTTTATTTTTGTTGTGCTTGCGTGTATTTTATTATTATTTTTTGCCTATTTTCCCAGGAGTGGTTCCCGGGAGAAGTTGTGAAAGTTAAACACAGTACTGTGTACATAATCTTTTGTATAAAACAAAAAAAAAAAAAGAGAATCTTTCAATAAATGTATCATTTTGTGCACATTTTCTTCCGTACCGTCATGGCGTCTTATATCGACGCCAATTGGGGGGGTGACAGCCATGTACACAGCACTGTACATGTGGATTTGGATGCACAGGTCGCACCTCCCCTGAAGAGCTTACCATCTAATGTTAAATGAGATGGGGAATTAGGAAAATAATATTTTTTATTTAATTGGGTGATGTGCCGGCTTTATGTGCAATATCTGCATTGTGGAGCCATGTAACATCTTGTGTTTATTCTACAACTGACCACGACATGGCTGATATATCTCATATTTATCCAAAGAGAACATTACTAAACAGAAGGAGATGGGTGGATATCGCCTGCGTGGGCGCAGGGATTTCAACCAGGTCCCGCTGATTTACACCGTAATAGTGTTACTTGGGTATCCGCTGGTAATAGTGTTACTTGGGTATCCGCTGGCACACCGTAATAGTGTTACTTGGGTATCTGCTGGCACACCGTAATATTGTTACTTGGGTATCTGCTGGCACACCGTAATATTGTTACTTGGGTATCTGCTGGCACACCGTAATATTGTTACTTGGGTATCTGCTGGCACACCGTAATATTGTTACTTGGGTATCTGCTGGCACACCGTAATA
>WSYH01005986.1:0-40873 GCA_036426205.1 Ascaphus truei | reverse complement strand
TCCCTCTCTGTCTCTCCCCTCTCTGTCTCTCCCCTCTCTGTCTCTCCCCTCTCTTCCCTCTCTGTCTCTCCCCTTTCTGTCTCTCTGTCTCTCCCCTCTCTGTCTCTCTGTCTCTCCCCTCTGTCTCTCGGTCTCTCCCCTCTCTGTCTCTCCCCTCTCTGTCTCTCCCATCTCTGTCTCTCTCCCTTCTCTGTCTCTCTCCCCTCTCTGTCTCTGTCCTCTCTGTCTCTCTCCCCTCTCTGTCTCTCCGTCTCTCTCCCCTCTGTCTCTCTGTCTCTCCCCCCTCTGTCTCTCTGTCTCTCTCCCCTCTCTGTCTCTCTCCCCTCTCTGTCTCTCTGTCTCTGTCTCACACACTCTCTGTCTCACACTCTCGATCTGGATATCTTATTTACCCTGTATATCTTAACTGCCCTATACTACACCGAAATAACCTATACTGCTTTCTTCCAGATCTCACTCAAGCTTCACCCGGGAGACATCGGAATCCCCCCCAACCCAGAAGACAGGTAAGGAACACCTCCCCTCCAATGTATAACATTGCGGGAATGAGGGTACCTGGACATTGAGGGACTGCGGATCAGGTAAGATCCCAGGCGGGATTGCTGCTTTAAATATTGTGAAGCGGGGACGTCCAGATACTGGTTAAGGGGTTCAGGAAACTAGTCATTCACATCTGGCTTTTTTTTCTAGATCTGACATTTATTCACACAAACACACACACACATACTCAATCTCTCTCTCCCATACACACACACACGTAACAAGGACCAATTGTAGTATAATGTAATACAATAAATAAACTTATGTCAAAAACGAATGTTCTTACTAGGAATTTATTCAATTTATTTTATTTATGTATTTTTTTAAAAGCGGGGGCGGGACTAGGAGCGGGGTTGTGGGCGGGACTAGGGTGGGGTTGGGGGCGGGACTAGGGGCGGGACTAGGTGGCGAGTAGATTTTTTGGTTCGGCGAGTAGATTTTTGGGTGATTTGTCAAGCACTGTATATAGGCATATACGATCACACAATAACCACACTTATTATAACATAAAAGAACAGTTTACTGATAATATACTGTATACATGGCTACTGGTTACAGCTACCCACTTGCCACGCACGGCTGTAACCTGCCCCACCAGTGTTCCCACTCCGTGTCCACCGTACCTGAGGGGCCCTCGGACACCCAACCACCCTGGTGTCCACAAGGATAACTGCCCCAACCTTATATGTGGTCAGCACTGCCACTATGATGTGTGTATATTGTTGGTGCACTTTTAGAATATAGGTACCTGCCGGGTGCTCCAGCACCCGGGCGCGCCACGTAGACAACGGGAAGGATCCGCCGATCCATCGGCGTGAGCTTCCAGCGATGAATCCGCCTCCGCGTGGGGTGGTATCCCGCTGGAGTGTCCCACCATTATGACAGTCTCTGTATCTTGAGAGTTGGTCTGGTCCCAGACCACAATTGTCAGGGCTGTGCAGCGTTGCAGCTGTGTCCCTGATCTATCAAACAGCTAATGGGGCAGGGTCCCTACCTAAGGGCCTTTCCCTGTAGCAACCACAAACTATGATCGAGAGTCGGGGCCTAGGGGGAAATCTGGCCTAGTGCAGAGGGTCACAGACCCCTGCACATACCTCCTCCCCTGTCTGTGTCCCAGCTCCGACTGCCTCTGTCTCCAGCGCGCAAAATTTATCCTTTTTCCCTTCTAGGGGGAAAGCTGCAGCCCTATTGGCCGTACTGAACCACCTGACCTATGCAGAGGCTCATGGGACATGTAGTCCCTGCTGGCAGCCTTCTCCTATTGGCTGACGTTCGCACGCATACACTGCTCATGCGCAATCTTCTGTAATGGCCACCGCATTGGGGAACCTATCTGCGCACACGCACGCAGGCTAAACATGGCGGCGCCCTGCACACGGGAACCGCCGAGGATCTCCGGAAACTCAATCGCCACTACCTCAACCTCCCAGCAGCTCCCTGCCTACTGCGGTCTCACCGCAGCCTCTAGCGCACTCGCGGAGGTAAGGGGGCACTACTGGGAGCCCAAAGGGACCGGGGCTACACAGTGGACTAGTTTTACATTCTCCTTAGGCTGCAGCCACGCTGGCGCTGACAGCGCTCATGCTTGGAGAGCGGTGACATCACCAGCTCTCCAAGCATGAGCGCCGGGTGTCCTTGCTATTTTGCAAGCGCGCGCTGGGGGAGGGGGGGCATTGCAGCCCAGCTGAGAGTGGTTCAAAGTCAGATTTTTTTGTTTATGTAAGCGCCAAGCGTGGGTGAGCATGTGTGCTTGCTCACGAGCACGCACCGCGTGAGCGGGAACGTCTAAATTTAAATTGATAGAAGTAAACTCGCCAAGCACCGGGCGGTTAGCGGCAACATGGCCGCAGCCTAAGTTCAGTCCTGTATGCACTAAACCAGAGGTGCGCAAACTTTTTTCTTTACACCCCCCTACCTGCTCTCCCCACCTGCTCGCGCCCCACCCCCTCTTACCTTCTCTCTGGCATCGGCGGCGTCATTTGACGTCAAAACATCATGTGATGTCACGTTGTCATGGCAATGCATTGCCATTTGACCTGAAGTGTAATTTGATGCTGCGTTGTCCTGGCAACACGTCGCCAGAAGCCACCGGAGAGCAGGTGAGAAAGCAGTTACAGACGCCTTGCACACTCCCCCGGCATTTTATTTAAATGTTGTGGGGAAGAGCGTGGGGCATCAAGCGCATCCCCCAACCCCCCTGAAAATGTCATGCCCACGAGTTTGCACACCCCCTGCATTAATCAATTGGTGGGTAACAGGTGTTCTGGGGTCTTCACCTCTGCTACTCACACCCACCTCCCCGTAACTAAGGGACTACGTGTTCTGGGAATTACCTGTGTGACTCACAGGAGGCCTAAGCGTCCGCCGCTAGGAGCCTGGGGTTATTTTGTTTCTCTGGTGATAGTGCCTTCACCTGGGAGGGATCCTACCACAGCAGGATAACCCCTCACAGGAACCAATATAACCAGTAATTGCACACACAGGGTATTTAACAAGGGAATTTACTAAACACATATAATGCAATACAATATAACCGTACCACAGTACAAAACAATAATACGATAGGGTGTGTACATATATCCTCAAAGGACTTGGGATGCAGCGGCACCTACAGTTGTGTGAAAAAGAAAGTACACCCTCTTTGAATTCTATGGTTTTACATATTGTATCAGGACTTAATAACAATCTTCTGCTCCTTATCAGGTCTTAAAATTAGGTAAATACAACCTCAAATGAATAACAACACATGACATATTACACCGTGTCATCATTTATTTAACAAAAATAAAGCCAAAATGGAGAAGCCGTGTGAAAAACTAAGTACACCTTATGATTCAATAGATTGTAGAACCACCTTTAGCAGCAATAACGTGAAGCAATCGTTTTCTGTATGACTTTATCAGTCTCTCACATTGTTGTGGAGGAATTTTGGCCCACTCTTCTTTACAACGTTGCTTCCGTTCATTGAGGTTTGTTGGCATTTCTTTATGCACAGCTCTTTTAAGGTCCAGCCACAGTATTTCAATCGGGTTGAGGTCTGGACTTTGACTGGGCCATTGCAATGCCTTGATTGTTTCTTTTTCAGCCATTCTGTTGTAGATTTGCTGGTGTGCTTGGGATCATTGTCCTGTTGCATGACCACATTTCAGCCAAGCTTTAGCTGTCGGACAGATGGCCTCACATTTGACTGTAGAATACTTTGGTATACAGAGGAGTTCATGGTCGACTCAATGACTGCAAGGTTTCCAGGTCCTGTGGCTGCAAAACAAGCCCAAATCATCACCCCTCCACCACCGTGCTTGACAGTTGGTATGAGGTGTTTGTGCTGATATGCTGTGTTTGGTTTTCGCCAAACGTGGTGCTGTGTATTATGGCCAAACATCTCCACTTTGGTCTTGTCTGTCCAAAAAACATTGTTCCAGAAGTCTTGTGGTTTGTTCAGATGCAACTTTGCAAACCTAAGCCGTGCTGCCATGTTCTTTTTAAAGAGAAGAGGCTTTCTCCTGGCAACCCTTCCAAACAAACCATACTTGTTCAGTCTTTTTCTAATTGTACTGTCATGAACTTTAACATGCTAACTGAGGCCTGTAGAGTCTGAGATGTAACTCTTGGGTTTTTTGCAATTTCTCTGAGCATTGCACGGTCTGACCTTGGGGGGAATTTGCTGGGACGTCTACTCCTGGGAAAATTGACAACTGTCTTGAATGTTTTCCACTTTTGAATAATCTTTCTCACTGTAGAATGATGGACTTTAAATTGTTTGGAAATTGCCTTATAGCCCTTCCAAGATTGATGGGCAGCCACAATTGCTTCTCTAAGATCATTGCTGATGTCTTCCCTCCTTGGCATTGTGTTAACACACACCTGAATGCTCCAGACCAGCAAACTGCTAAACCGTCGGCTTTATAGAGGTGGTCACACTTTCTGATGATCAATTAATCAAGGGCATTTGATTAGCAGCACCTGTCTGCTACTTAGCATCTTAATTCCTATGGAAGCAGTAAGGGTGTACTTAGTTTTTCACACATAGTTTCTCCATTTTGGCTTTATTTTTGTTAAATAAATCATGACAGTGTAATATGTCATGTGTTGTTGTTCATCTGGGGTTGTATTTGCCTTATTTTTAGACCTGCTAAGGAACAGATGATTGTTATTATGTCCTGATATGCAAAACAATAGAATTCAAAGAGGGTGTACTGTAGACGGAACGTTCACAGAGGTACACAATTAGGAGGCTTTTATAAGGTGAAATTATAATAAGGCTTTATTGTGCCTTTTCCTTTTTATCAGGAAAACATCCAAACAAGGGGGGGAACAAAGCTTCTATTCACTTGGGAGTATTTCTAGTGAAAACACTATGCAATTAATTCACATCTCCCTAGTCAAGCATTTCTCTCAGCCCCAAAACATATAGCATGAAAATAAGCAGATATAAGCAGTCTCTTAATAATGAAAGTCTTATCTGTTTATCAGCTGTAGAGTAAGCTTCTCTGCTCTCCTGGAACCGCACCCGTGAGTGCACAGAAAATATCAGCATCCAGGTTTAGAAGTCTTATTTGGTTCTTGGAGGGAAAATCTTCTCAGTTCCTGATTCAGCTCCCTTCACTCAGGGTGTCAGCTTCAGGTTTAGTAGTTTTCCCTGTGTCTTGAAATCAGCTCTGCTGTGTTTTCTGACAGAGCTCAAGACATGTGATGCCTCCAAAGGTCAGCTCAAAAGTGAGCTAAGGAGTCCCCTCCTGTCTGAACAGACAGGTTTTTGTAAGCAATCTAAATCAGGCAGGTGGTTTTTAGTAATTAACTACCAGAAGTTAACCACCACACTGCTAGATTAAAGGCACATTACTGAACAGGGATAAGTCCAGTGTTACATACCTCCCCTGTTTGTGGGAAGCTCTGGCTTACCACGGCCAAAGCCCATCCTTCCACTCTCATTCTAGATATCTCTGTGACTTGAATGAGAGTGGATGGAGGAAGAGAACCCTCAGTCCTGTTGGGATTGGAGCCCTTTATCCAGTTTATTTTTGTCTGCTCCCGAAGATGCTTGAGATCAGCACTCCTCAGTCGCTTGAGGAGGACTTTTTCCACGTAAAGTCTTTTAATCGCGTGCGCGGTCTTGAGATTTCTGTTGCGTCAAGCACTCCTCTTTTTGTAGACAAAGTGTATGGCAACAGTTGTAGAGCAGTTAGGACTAGCCCTTAGAGTTTTCTGCTCTTGAAGTGGTCTTTCTGCAGCTTCTCCACACCACGGAGTCGCCAGTTCAGCTTCTTCAGCTAAGGATTCTTCTGGCTTTGATTCTGCACTCCTACCTCTGTTTGTTGCCTGTTGGGCAGCTGTAGGTTTGGCTAGTGCTTTCTTTGGTGGCTCAAACTTCGTAATTTTGTTTTGAAGTTGCGTGGAGTCCCCAACTCTCACTGTACCCTTGTCCTTACGGGCATTAGTTACTGTGGGATATTGGTGCTTGGGCAGAGCCAATACCTTTTTCCATATTGGAGGAATCTGTATCAGAGTCTCCTTCATATTCTGGAGCTCTGTAATTTTTGTCGTCAAGGTTGCCGCTGCGTCTGTTTTCTCCTTGGTGTACTGACTCAAGGGAATGGAACAGTCTCTCTATCTCTCCAGCTGTTGCTCCAGTTTCTGAGCCTTCTCACGCTCCCTCTCATACAGAGTCACCTGGTATCGAAGCTCCACTTCCAACGATGCTCTGAAGACATGCAGCGTGGCCTTTAGCTCCTCATACTGCTCTGTGGGGACGTACTGGGTATTCAGACGTTCCTGCAGCGCTTGTACCTCTTTAGCAGCCTGCAGTTTTTCTTCCTGTAGCGTTTGCTGCTTCTCCTCAGCATACTGGAGGTGTGTACGCAGACCTTGCAGTTGGTTCTGCAGTCGGTGCTCTGCGTCAAACTTTTCCTTGACTTCTTCTGTTAACTGAAAATTTTCTTCTTTCAGTTTTAAGTTTTCTCTTTTTAATCTTGAATTTTCTCTTTTTTCAGTCTCTGTATTCTTCAGGGCTTCTTTGCAGTCCTCCTTCCATTTACGCACATCTGCTTTGAGAATGACAATCTCCTGGCGTGAGACTTCCTTCTCTAGGTTGAGGGTCTGAAGCTCCTTCTGAGAGACTTTGAGATCTGTTTCAAGATTACCAATAGTTTCTTTAGCAATGTCCAGCTCCTCAGTGAGACTGTGTAGTTCCTTTCTGGAAACTTCCAGGTCTGTGCGGCAGCTGTTGGTCTCATGATGTGAGGCATCCAGTGCTCTGCGGAGTGTCTGAACCTCTTTCTGAGATACGTCCACCTCTATCCGGACACTGTTGACCTCCTGTTGTGAGGCATTCAGCTCTATGCGAAGAGTGTGAACCTCTTGCTGGAAGACTGTCATCTGCTTCAGTGCCTCCTCATACTTCCGCTTTAGCGTAGCCACCATTTTATCAGATTGGCTCTGCTTTTCCTCCATGGCGGAAATAGTAGCCTTTGCAGTATCTAGCTCAGTCTTGAGATCCTCCAATTCGGTCTTGGCCGCAGAGTAAATTGCGAGCACAGTCTTCTGTAGCTCAGCATTATTTTTTCTCTCCCTTTCCAATTCTTCACAGAGCAGATCACAATCATGCCTGGCATTTTTCAGGGCATCTTCAGGGTTGGTCAAGGGATCGTCACTCACTGGCTCCGACTCCACTTCCCTGGGACGGTTGGCCGAGGGTTTGTCACTGTTGGCACCGGACAGACACTTCTTTGGGGTACACGACTTCTGCCTTGGGCCCTCTGGATATTCGGTTACCCGCGGGATGAATTCTCCATTTTCTCTAGGTTGCAGGGCAACTCTGTCCCCCTTTTCCTCCACAGGATCTGCGGACGTGTCTGTTCCTTCCACGGTAAGTCATGAACTGCTTTTCTTTTTCCGCCTTTTTGATTTGGATGACACCGTCCCTTCAGGGATATTGGGGTCTCCATCTTCATTTGAAATTTTAGCAGCTTCATTATATACGCCAGGCTTTTCTTGCAGCTGCTTTAGCTGACAGAAATATTCGGTGATCCACTGCTCCCGCTCTGTCTCCTGCTGATCATATTCGTCATCAAAGGGAGCGGTCTTTTCTGTTCATGCCGAGTTCAGGCACCCCCACCATTCTTGGGGTGTTTTGTGGGTGTGACTCGGTTCGGGTTCCCCGTAAGAGATGTCTTCCTCTTTATTGGACTGAAAGGGCCACTCTTCCGTGGGGTAGGGTTCATTACAGGAACGCTGCATCTTGTCCTCCATTTTTAGGCTATCAGGTGTAATTTTCTTCCTGACCTCAGGAGGCGCTATTGCAGCTGTTGCCACTGTATTTGCTAGAACCCCCAATTGTGGTAGTCCTACAGATGGGCATATTTTGCTTGTAGAGGTTGTAGCTCTCACAGGCATCTCTGTAGACTTTTCTTTCTTGGGTAATTTTTTTTTTTCAATATCAGCAGTACTGTGCATGCATTTTCTTTTATCAGGTATACAAGATGTGCAGTTGCTAGGTAAAAAAAAGTCTATTTGCTATACACCATTTACTTGCTAGGTTCAATCCCTCCGCTTCAGCAACAGAATTTGGTTTTCTGCCTGAGTTCAGTAATTTTCATCTTTGGGTATTATGGCATTCACACTTCACACTTTGGGTGTCTTTTTTGCTCCCAAGATAATAGGCATACTTTTTTACTTGCAGAAAAAAAAACATTCTTTGTTGTGGACTCAACACTCAGCAATTGGCTTTGAAAAACCTTTTCCTTTATAGGGCAATTTTACACTCAGCAATTGTTTGCTAAAAATTCCCCTGCTTCAGCACAGTCTTGTATTAATTTTCACACTTTTCTGCATATACTCCATTCACAGCTGGTAGCCCTATGCGGTGTGGCAACCTTTATTTGCAAAATCAGTACCACTCGTGGGTCACCATCTGTATTCACTGCTTCAGCGAAACTTTTGAAAACAACAAACACCTATCCCTTTTTAAGGGCTGACTCACTTCTTGAACCCTGACTATGGCTGGAAGGCAAAACCCCTATTTCAATGACCATATTACACTTTGTGATAGGCAACATAAGGTTTAGCTACTTCAGCAGTCTCTCTCCTCTAGGGATTGGGGCAAAGAGTCCATCTGTGGTTTTGTAAGATTCAGTGCAGTGTGGTTTCAGTGGTGTGTATCCCTTTAACTCTGATCTCTGCTGCATGAGAGGTTTTTTTTTTCAAGTTGTTTAGACTGTTCACAGAGGTACCCAATTAGGAGGCTTTTATAAGGTGAAATTATAATAAGGCTTTATTGTGCCTTTTCCTTTTTATCAGGAAAACATCCAAACAAGGGGGGGGACAAAGCTTCCTTTCACTTGGGAGTATTTCTAGTGAAAACACTATGCAATTAATTCACATCTCCCTAGTTAAGCATTTCTCTCAGCCCCAAAACATATAGCATGAAAATAAGCAGATATAGCAGTCTCTTAATAATGAAAGTCTTATCTGTTTATCAGCTGTAGAGTAAGCTTCTCTGCTCTCCTGGAACCGCACCAGTGAGTGCACAGAAAATATCAGCGTCCAGGTTTAGAAGTCTTATTTGGTTGTTGGAGGGAAAATCTTCTCAGTTCCTGGTTCAGCTCCCTTCACTCAGGGTGTCAGCTTCAGGTTTAGTAGTTTTCCCTGTGTCTTGAAATCAGCTCTGCTGTGTTTTCTGACAGAGCTCAAGACATGTGATGCCTCCAAAGGTCAGCTCAAAAGTGAGCTAAGGAGTCCATTCCTGTCTGAACAGACAGGTTTTTGTAAGCAATCTAAATCAGGCAGGTGGTGTCTAGTAATTAACTACCAGAAGTTAACCACCACACTGCTAGATTAAAGGCACATTACTGAACAGGGATACGTCCCCTGTTACATGTACTTTCTTTTTCTTTTTCACACAACTGTATATCCCTGATGTCCTTCCCCAGTGTCAATCCCACCTAAGTGTAGGGTGTAGTGCTACCCCTGTGGACCGTTGGTGCATGTTTACCTCCCTGGGCACTCCTGTACCCAGGTGCCGCTGACTTTAAACAGAAGGATCCATCTGATCCCATGACGCCTCTAGGAATCCTTCCGCTCCGTGTGCGTCCAACCACCGCGTGGGGTGTACTCCCGTTGGAGAGTTTCACCTTTAGAGTCTTTGATATATATGCCTGGGTCTGATCCAAGACCGCAGGCCAAACGCACCCCGTGGCGTCACTTACTGATGCTGCACCTGTCACTATGAGCACACGGTTGCAAGCGCGCCAAAAGTATCCTTTTTCCCCTCAGAATGGTTTCTTCTACCCTATTGGCTATCAGGCCCCACATGATGTACGTCCCCTGGGGCTGCTGGGTCTCGTAGTCCCGTGCGGAGCCTGGCTAATGGCTGCCGCACTACCACTACACTGCACATGCGCAACCCGTGTCCCCAACCCAGAATAAAGATAAAGATTGCTGCGAGCTGGACACAGTCTGCTCCCCGGAACCGGTGTTCCTGTTTGCTATTGGAGCTACAATACAGATAAGAGTTTATTGTTATACTTTATTGTTATACTTTGTGGAGCATGTGTTGGGCATAACCAGATTAGCTGGCTGCCCTGTTAGTAAGGGCTCAAGAAGTTGAGTTAGTTTCCCTAACAGGAATAGGTTTTATTTTCTATAATTTGGTTTCTTAAAGGGACAGTGCACCCGTACTTTATTTGGTTGTGGCTAATAAACCACCACAGTTTAAAGTTTCCCATCATGTCTAGCATCTTACTGACCCCTCCGCGAGGCCGTCCTGCCACAATCTTCAAAAGGTTGTTAAGGACCTTGGACTTACTTGAGTACCCCTGCGATAGTAGCCGCAACCCCCCCCCCCCCAACTCCCAGGAATGACAACAGCTTCATTACATTGTCTGGTCTGGGCCAGTTTACTATGGCTTTGACCTTGCCGGGGTCAGTAGCCGCTCCTTCGGTTGACACTATGTGGCCCACATAAGTGACTGACGTGCGGCAGAACCGACATTTCTCCAGCGACAGTTTCCGGCCTTCCTTGTCCAGTCTATCCCACACCTTCAGGAGACGTTCTTTGTGCTCTTCCAAGGTCTTTCCAAACACTGTGATGTCATCTAGACAGACTAGGCATTCCCGGGGGTTCATGTCACCAATGGTCTTCTCCACTAGCGTCTGGAAGGTCGCGGGGGCCCGCCGTCTCCATCTCTTTCAGGACTTCCCTCACATCCTCTACATCTCTGGGAGCGATGGGTCTGGGACGCTCCTGGTGTGGCATGGAGTCATTCAGCCAGATCGTGTGTTGGGCGTTCTTGCTGCAGCCCACATCCATCTCGCTGCTGGAGAATACTTCCCGGTGCTCCTCCAATTTGGCACTTAGCCGCCTCTTCCAGTCCATGGGCAAGTTTGATTCCCTGAAGTTGAACTGGAGCCCAGCCTGTTCTTCTTCCATGTATCAGCGTTCACGTGGCCAGGGATTCCACAGGCGTAACCGGGTATATCTGACCCAGTGCTTGACCGACATCAAACCGTATGGGGTGAAGCGAAATGTTCTGTATCGCCACTTTGCAGCGATTAGGGAGGCCAGTCTTCCACTTCTTCATCTCTGGTACCATCCGAAACCCTCTTTTGGCATCCTCTTCGGGTGTAGTAAATAGAGAGAAGTACCAGTCGGCGTCATCACGTCCTGGGTAGTTGGGCACCGCAGCCATGTGCTTCACTCCCCCTGGTGGAATCTCGGTCAACCCCTTCTCTAGATTGAAGAATTGGCTGAATCCGTCTTGGGCAGAGATCCAGTAGCCCTCTTCTTTGAAGACTGGGTGGATCCGTAGGGAGGATATAGGTAATTCACCTGCTTCTTGCAGATAGGCTCGGATCAGAGCCCGCACCACATCTGTGTTGGTTCCCAGTATAATGGGTGAGCTTGGATATTCTCTGGGCTCGGGACATATTAAAGTCTCCGCTTCCATTGGGTGGGTCTCATTGGTGTTCAGTTGCGGTATGTCCAACCGTACTTGCACCCCACAGTCAATGGAGTAGTCTTCACTGCTAAGACCACATAGTTTTATCTTCTTTGCCGACTGTAGAACAAGATGTTTCAGGTGCGCATCGTAGAAGGGGCGATAGATGTTGGTCACCTGAGACCCTGTGTCCAGTAATGCGGAGGTGTAGATTCCTTCCACCAGGACTCTTATTTTAGCCGCTGTCCCCACTTGACTGTCAGCTTACGTTTGGGTTGCCTCTTCGGAGTTGGGTGCCAGGGCACTCTCCAAGGACATGGAGGGCTGTCCAGTCGTTTGCACCATGAAGGCCATAGCTCCCAGGGTTACTTCTGTTCAGACCAGCACTCAAAGTAGGGGTTGCTCTCTAGGGCATCCTGGATGCGGCGGCAGGTGTCCTTGAAGGAGGGTTATCCTCGGTACTGTCGGTTTCTTTGGACTTCTGGGCCGGCACCCCTTTGGTCTCCTCTTTGCGGGACTCTTTGGATTTCTTAGGAGTATGTATTAGAATATAGGTTTTGTGCCCTTTCGCCAACCCTAATAGCTCCGTGAATGTAGGGGGAGCTCCTTGATGCAGAGAACACCGGATCATCATGATTATATGGTGAGTAGGGGTAGCTCCTCAGAGAAACTGCTTGTGGTGATATTCATCAACAGTGTGCACTGGGAATCATGGGTACGTAATTTCCACAGGACCAGCTGTATCTGAGTATAAATGCAGACAGGTCTTCTCCTTCCTTCTGTCGGAGACTATAGTACTTGGACCAGAGTTCACTCTCATCCTCTTCTAGGCCGTAGACTCGTATCAATAGTTCCAGGATCCTCTGGGCCGAGATGTATGTGTTCTTGTCCCGGTGCATGCTCACCATCGTAGAGGTGGAGGGTCGTAGACTCTCCATTATCCTTTGCCTCTTTACTGCCTCAGTGCAGGACCATTCTTCTAACACCTTCTCTCCAGGCCTCAAATTCTTCTTCCCCGATGGGAGTGGGTGATATCCCAGAAAAGCTTAAAGTTTATGGTAATTTGGGGCCTTAGAGTATTGCGTTAGGGCATCCACCAGTTGGAGTAGTGTTATCCCCAATTCTGAGCCTCCGGTTGACAGGCGACTATGGACTGACTCTGGGCTGGTCCCATACCCTCGGGGCGTAGACGAGAGGAAGGGGGTTTCAGCCCGATACCGCCCCTCTGGTGTCGTTCCTAGACTGATGGTTGCCATTGGGATGTGTGGCTCTGAGTATATTAGAGGACAACCCGTGGATTGGGCGTCCAGCAAATACAGGGCCAGGGAGGGCATCTTCTTCCCGAATTTCGTTGCCCGTGGCCACTATTACTATGCCCCAACGGCATGTAGGGTCCCATTTTCATCCTATTGGCGGTGCGTTGGCTAGACCGGCGATTTGTCTTAGGCGGTCGCAGATTTCCCTCTGGGGCGTGTCGGCTGGGTCGTTCCCCACTGCGACCACGTGGTGGGGAGGTTCGTGGAATGTTAATTCCCATTTGTGGACCTCTTGTTTGGACAGTACAAGCATTGTTCTCTAATTTGGTACTAAAATCTGGGGCACCCTAGGTCTGAGACCTCAGCAGTGCCTCCAAATGTAGCACCTTTACCCCCACCCTATGTGAGATTTGGGCCGCTACCTGTGTATTCCTGGTGCAGTGCATACCTGTTGGTAATCCAGGAGGCTCTGAATTGCTCCGCGCTGGTGTGGGGAGAATCAGGACAGGCTTTCAGGGTGATTCTTCCTCACATGGCAGCGCCTCCAGCCAGTGAGGATCCTGGAGGCCCAGAATGGTCCATGCTGACACTCTTGTATGGCACAGACATTAAGCTATTCTGCTAGATAGTTCCAGATTCTTTATTGTCATCACAGCCAGAAGTAACAGTTCTTCTTAATCCCCTGAAGGTCACCTTAAGGCTTGAGGCCCATCTAGGCTCCCTCCTGAGCTCCTCCTGTATCCCCTGATGAGATACAGGGTAGATGTTGCCCAATCCACAGGGGGAGCAAAGAGAGACAACTTTTGGCAGAGTGTCAGTATATACCCTGGGGATGGGCTTGTAACCGTGCCCCATAACAGGGCAGGTCTGATACTGATAGGCATCACATAATTGCATATGACCCAACCAGTATCCTCCCAGGATGACAATCTCTGGTTGTTGCTAGGCCCGCCCCTGGATACAGTAAGTGTATCCAAGGCTGCAATAGCAAACTATGCCTTCGCGAGGAATTAACTCTTCCAGCGCCTGTCCCTAGCAGGACTTATACTGTTAGGGCCCAAGAGAAGAATTAGCAGATGGAAGCTATGCTATATTTATATAACTGGACTAAGACAGCTATTTCCATTATATATATATATATATATATATATATATATATATATACAAAAGAGAAAAAAGACTGCGCTCCTTAGGTGTATACTGACACTTTATATAGACACTTTAAATAGATACAAAATCATCTATCCTTGAGACCCTTTATATTAAGGTCCAATAGATTTCAAGAAGAGGTTAATCGTCTCCCATCAATAGATTTCAAGAAGAGGTTAATCGTCTCCCATTAATTTATTTAATACACATAATAATATACAAATTTATATAAAGATTTAGAATGTTTATCATTTATCTCCACAATTATCCCGAATCATTCCTTTCAGGAAATTCATTTCTTCAAACCAAATATTACATTATGCTTTAGGTCCTATTAGCCCATGTCTGAGGTCTCATACATATCCATTGAGGTAGATAGGGGACACAGGCATTTAGGATTCTAATTCAACATTATACCATTATTGTTTAACATTGTATCATTGTCTCCACATATAGATAAGTACATTCAAGTCTGCAAGTTTTTTATCAATCAGGACACTAAAATGATTCCCAAACAATCATATTGGGGGGTTACTTACAAACTAGTGACATTCTAAATTGGATATCCACCCATAATTGAAATCATGTTGTCTAATATCTTATTGCAGTCTTGAAAGGATATTATCTATAGTGGTCTATATAGATTTAAAGACTGTTCATAAACACTACTTGTACTAAATTGACTATATTATGTTTTTATGCATTTGATGATATTTTTATTCATTTATTAACTTTTGATATAGTAATCAATTTGTTGATGAAAGGTTGTCATGAATCATGAACAGGACACTGATTGTCTTCTTTTGATGTATGTTCATTTAACCAAAACAATTCAAGTGTTTTTATTTAAGCAATTTAGGTGCTAAATTGGTTGATTGACTCATAACTATATAAACAGTCTGACGTACATCCGTCAGATATCCCCTGATGAAATCACTGTGAGAGTGAAGAAACGCGTAGGGAAGAGTGTTTTTCAGCTGCTGCTACAGTGCTGGTACAATTTTATACCCATTCATCACTGCCCATTCACCACGGACACTTGTGGGACATTGAAGAGACTTCTCTGAATATCCCTTGCCTTGCGGGGGCACGAGGAACAGACCTCATATCCGGATTTCACTTAGAGTGTGGAGGACTTCCGGGTCACACTTTGGCTGTCTCAATCCTGTATCCCCTGCCGGATGTCGGTTCAGAAGAGCTGGGACTACACAGACAAAGAGATTGGCGCACAAGCAGAGGCATTCCGTGGGCGGTTAGCGAATGAGTATACTCATTACATGCTTTAACTTTTTATTTGTTTGTGAGTTTGCATTTGTTGGTTTTATTCCATTTTATTAAATTGTATTTTTTCATGCTGCACTAGGATCGGGCGCTTTCTTTTTTTGTTGTTCATATATATATAAATAGATATATATATGTAATCAAGAAGCAGTAGGCACACAACACAGTATATGCATATATGTTGGAGTATTACTTATATCTATGGGTGTGTGATAGACAGTCGTAAGCCACCACAGAGGACTAGGAACATACAAAATAAAGTGAAGTTTTTCCACAGTGCTCCAGTTGCAGTTAAAGCAAGTTTTCTTTATTCCAGGCCTGCACAACATACGGCCCGCGGCCCGCTGGGACTCCCTGTGCGGTCCGCGACTGCCCCCTCAAACCCCCTCCCCTTCTAGGTGTAACGGGGGGACCCCCTTGTCTGACCCACCCAATCTCACATTTGCCCGTGTGGTCTAACCGGTCCCCATTACATGATCGTGTTTGGTGGTGCACCTGCAAGTAACAGGACTCCTGAGTCTCCCGCTTGATGGTATTAGGGAATGTCATCAGGACAGGTAGCTGAGGTAGTGGGTGCGAGTCCAACTTACATCATGTGCAGCGCCTCCACCTCATCAGGATCTGTGCTTCCGCAGGGAGATGGTCCTGGTGAGGAACTCCTTCTTGGTGGTGCCATCCACTGTCGAGTAATCTCACACTCACACAGTGGGGATTTCGTTAACAAGAACATCTTTATTGTAGCTTTGGATGTAGCAGACTGCCCCATGCAGCTGCCGGCTCTAGCCGCACATCTTCCCGTGCTGTCCCTTTGCCAGGTACGCCCTTCCGTATTGAAGTGGGATTCCCTCTTCTCTTTGAGAGATCACCCCTGTGCCAGGTCCCTGGACACAGAGTGGCTTAGACAGACTTGATTGGTCAACCTGTACCGCTAGTTACTGCACTAGGGTCCCAAAGTGTTCCTACAATCCCTTATGCAGGAGCATACACTTTTCCCGCTACTTCACACACCACACTAACTAACAGTGTTGTGCCTTATATACTTCAGGAGGCAGGAGACTGCCTTCCTGAGTGAGACTGCCTTCCTGTGAGTGAGACTGCCTTCCAGTGAGTGAGACTGCCCTCCGGTGAGTGAGACTGCCCTCCGGTGAGTGATACTGCCTTCCCGTGAGTGAGACTGCCTTCCCGTGAGTGAGACTGCCTTCCAGTTAGTGAGACTGCCTGCCAGTGAGTGAGACTGCCTTCCAGTGAGTGAGACTGCCTTCCAGTGAGTGAGACTGCCTTCCGGTGAGTGAGACTGGCCGCCAGTGAGTGAAACTGCCCACCAGTGAGTGAGACTGCCTTCCGGTGAGTGAGACTGATACTTGCGAGGGATATTAAAGTAACACAAACCCCTCTCCTACAGTAACAAAGTAAAACACTGTGCCCCATTATGCAGTCACAGCCTGCTCTGCCCAGACACGACAGATCTGAGAGACCGTCCCCTCACCCCATCCTGCCGTGTGCTGGTTGTTGTTTGGTATTTGGGGTGGGAGTGGGAGGGACGGCCCCAACTCAGGAAGGGATCAGCCGGCTGGGACTTCAGCCTTATTTGGTATAAATAAAATCAGCTGCACAGGAAAAGACCCAAAGTTTCTCTTCTGTTCAGTGAGGAGACAAATATTTCCCTCAGTTTCCGGAGACTGAGAAATATGCAGCTCCCCCACCCCCCACACAGAGATACAGACACACATACATATATACAAATACATATATATATATATATATATATATATATATATATATATATACATACATACATACATACACACACACACACACACACACACACACACATATATAAATAAACAGGAAATAGCCGTGTTAGTCCAGTTGCGATAGTGCAGAATAAATGAGTTCTTCAGTATTAGGTGATACCTTTTTTATTGGACTAACAATTTATGTCACAGGACAAGCTTCCGAGAGTTCTCCTCTCTTATTCAGGTCAGCAATACTGATTTAACGAGGAATCTATGCCTAAAAAGTATATGATTCAGACAGCTAAGGGTTAAAACTCCCTGTGTCTCACGTAGAAGATATGAAACAAAGTAAAAGGGACACAGAATAGTGTCGGCTGTCTTGGATATATTCGTAAAAACAACAAACAACTGGGGGCTACTCAACACAACATCGGTACACTTCTCAGGTATGCCGCCGATGGAGGTGGTGGTCTCGCGGATGTGTAGGCTCCTGCAGCGGAGCTGGTGCGCTGTCAGCTTCTTGCGTAGGTCTTCGCCCGGCACTTCCACGTTCCCGTCGCTCCTGCGCTCTGCGTCTGTACGTGATGGCGTAGACCATCGGGGTTCCCCTTGCTTGGCTCAAACGCCCACAATCAGGACTCAACGCGTTTTGCAGAGTATGCTTCATCAGGGGTCCTTGAATCACCCGAAACGCGTACCCCACAGGGTATTCCACCGTACTTGGGGTGCAGGGGCACAAGAGCCCTAGTGTCCTTCCCACAATGTCAATCCCACCCAAGTATGAGGCGTAGCGCCAGCCTGTGGACTGTCGGTGCACTTGTTGGTATACCTGCCCCAGGCTCCAGCACCCGGGTGTAGCTGAACAAAAACCAAAAGATCAGTCTGATCCAACATTGCCTTCCACCTCCGCATGGGGTGGCCTCCAGCCGGAGCGTCCCACCATAGATTGTCTCTGGCAAAGATGGCGGCCTGGTCTCAGACCACAGGCCTGATGCACAACGTGGTGTCCGTCGCTGTGTCCCTGACACTTGGCACTACAGGGACAGTGTCCTAGCTAACTTTCAGATGGGGCCTATGGGAGTCTCTAGCCTAGTGCAGGCGTCACAGACACCCTGCACACTCACTCTTACCCTTTCAGTGTCCCAGCTCCAACTGGCGTGGTTTGAAGCGCGCCAAAAGTTGCAGCTCTCCTCTGCAAGGAATCCGGGTGGCCCTATTGGCTGTGTAGCGTCACATCTTCTGCAGCCCCTGTGCATTATGGGGCTTGTAGTTCCCCTGCGGATCTGCAAATCTATGTGCCTCCGCTATGCGTCTGCACTGCGCATGCACGATCCAGTAATGGCCGCCGCCAGTGCTTCTGCCCGTGCGTCTATTTTCTGCATGCATAATAGCATTAAAGATGCCGGCGCCCTGCATAAGGGAGCCACCGCAGACATCCGGTGACCTGCTCGCCTAACTGCAACCTCTCTCCGCTCCGCTACTCCCACCGAAGGTACCGAAGTACTCCATACTGCTGCGTATAATATAAGTTACTATGTATCTTTTCCCGAGCAGCAGAGAGCCCGGGAGGTGTCACTCCTCACACTCCCGTCTCCGTGGCAACGCCTCCACATCATCTTCTTGTCTTAGGCCTTGTCCCCACTGCGCGTGGCTGTGCGCTATGGCGTGCGCGGAGCAAACAAGATACGGCCCTCTGTGGGGCCGGCCCCAGTCACTGCCTGCGTGCGTCTGCAGAAAGCGCGATGCGCGACCGCCTTTGCCAAAAGACAAGAAATTAATCTTTGGGCGCGGCGTCCGAACGCTGGCTACGTCACGGCGGCGGTTCAGCCACTGAGGGCGAACCAGCCACATGACGTCATGGCCGCGCATCCAGCCGTGCCCTCGCCAAAAATCTTGTCTTTGCTCCCCTTGCTCTTCTCTGGACGCGTGTCCAATCGCGACCCGCAGATCGCGGCTTAAACTGGTGCTAGTGCCGCCAGGCGCTCCGACACGCATGTGCACGCAGTGACTGGGGCCTTTCCCAGGTGAAGCTCCGTAGAGAAGTGAAACGCGTAGGGAGTAATGACGTGTTAATGACACAGAAGGCAATCGCAGGACACGAAGCTCCAACCTCTGATTTAGGCAGCTGCTGAGGGTTTGCAAATGTAGCAAAAACAGTTAGCAAATGTCAGATTGTGGCCCCAGCATGTTAATTAGAGTTAGTAATTGGCACCAACCAATAGTTCCTTATGCTCTGCGTAGTAACTAGAACTCCTAGATATGTCATTATCCTACACTAATTCTCAGAGGTCAGATCGTGACCGAAGCGGGACATACAGAATGGGGATATGAATATTCATGAGTCATACCCTAGTCCCGCCCCCAGGGGAGGCATATAAGTTCCGACACTGAGAGTGCAGGTACACTCCTCCCCCTTGAAAAAGCGCCGGTTTACGACGCGAAACAGCTGTCGGGCAGTCTGGCGACGCTCCTTCTGATGACGTCAGCCAGGTCAGAGCGTTATGCAGTACACAGTATGCTGAACGAGTATCAGACACATGGAAGCAGAGATACGGTTGTATTGGTCCACACTTACCCTTGTATACATGCATGGCTGGCCTCAGTCACATTTAGAGAACTAAGGGGGCTATGCACTAAGCTCCGAGCTTACGCGCTGGCCTGAAAAAAATTAGCACGTCCGATAAAAAATGAAGCCGGCGGTGAGGCGCATGCGCGAGGCTGGAGTGGGTGGCAGCATAGCATCTGAGCTCCGTCCCCCACCTCCACTAACAACCTAAGAAAAGCAGTAACAGACAACCAAAAAAACTCCCAAAATACAGTATTAGCACGGCAGAAACCCCCGTGATGGCACCGATCAACCCCAGGAAAAAGAAAGAGGGAGATATGAGTAAATTCCTGGGCCGTTCCACTCCACGGAGCGCCGGTACAGCAATGGCGCCAGAATCAACCGCAGGCTCTGATTCGGACTGGGAAGAGGACCCCCCAGTTGAGCCCACGCAGATGCCAGTTCGTATCTGCGATGTTGACCGGTTATATCAGGATATGAAGAACATGATATATGTCGGGCTCCAGGACTTAAAACAAGAAGTACAGGGCTTAGGGGAGCGCACGGGGGCCCTCCAGGACTAAATGGCGACCGCGAGTAAACAAATCAAAAAGGCAGACAAAAAAGCCGCATTCATGCAAACCCAGATAGCGGAGATAATGGGGAGGCAAGAGGATGCGGAGAACCGGGACCGCCGCAACAATCTTAGAATTCGCGGCGTCCCAGAGACAATAACTGATGGGGAGGCGTTCACTGCCAGGTGGCTGGAGACACTCCTGCCTGAGATACCTGAAGCAGAGCGGGCCATGGATCGCTGCCAAAGAGCCTTCAGAAGCCGTCCTGCAGCAATGGAGCAGCCGCGCGATGTCATCGCCAGGCTGCACTATTTTAAGACCAGGAATGCTGTCTTTAAGTGCACCAGAGCGGAGGGTACTTGTCGGTTCGAGGGGGCCACGATGCAGCTATACCAGGACCTATCCCCGCTTACGTTGGCAAGGAGAAGGGCACTGCAGCCCGTCACTAGACTGTTGAGAGACCGGGCAGTACGTTATCGTTGGACCTTCCCGTTTGGCCTAATGGTTATAAAAAACGGGCGGGCCATATCAATGAAAGAGATAGAGGAGAAAGAGGACTTCCTCAATAAATTGGGCCTGAAAGACGGCCCTTCAAAAAGCCCCAGGAGGGAAGAACGGGAGGAAGAAGCGGAATGGAGGACAGCCGGGTCATCCAAATCACCCCGAGAGCCTGTAATCCCCGCAGAGATCTGAGGAAAATGTCAGATCTCTCAGACAGTTTGAAAGTTTGGGTTGCAGTTTACCCGATGGGTTAATAAAAAGAGAGCTTGCCACCTCGTGAATCCCTTCCGAGTTCGGTGAACCACTGCTGTTGCCAAAGTGTGTGCTGGACTGCTAAACCTGATGTGAGCCCCGTGTCTACAGAGTCCTGGGACACCAGCTACTGAAAAAACAATCCTGAAAGTCCAAAAACCTGAAAGCCTTAAAACCTTACCCGGAGATGAAAATGGCCGGCTGCAGTGAAACGCACGCCATCCAGCATGGCGCCGCAAAAGCAGCCCCACCACAAGGCTTCGTTGCGGAAGTGGAGCGCTCTTCAGCGCGGGAACAGGAGAGGAGGCGTCCTCTCCCGCGGGCTGGTGAAGGGCAAATGGCGCCCACCGGAAGGACGTCATCGGAAGTGAAGCGGACGCCATCTTGGAGGGGGCAGACGAGTGAAACCGGAAGTCATCAGCAGCCGGCGTCAGGAGATGTGCAAGTCGCGCGGGAAGCAACGATTGTTACGGCGCAGCCGGCCACCCACTCACACTGCGGAGGCGCATTACAGGCACAGCGGCAAACCGGGGCCCCGGACGTGGCCCATCCAGGGACAGAAGCAGACTGCCAGCAGAAACAACGGAGAGGGAGTTTAGCTAGTTACGCATGAAAGAGTCGGGGATATTAGCTAAAGAGACATAGCAGAGCGCACACCACACTAGAGAGAAGCAGACAGAGCAACAACATGCAGACCACTCATATAGGTTAAGGGGACACGATCAGATAATCAGGGACGGTGGGTTGAGGGCCAAGGTAGGGCCGAACCCCAGGGCAGCACCACACATAGCATAGTAGAGTCACGAACTGCAGGAGAACAGTGGCAAGCAGTTACAAGTTATATGTTATATCCCACAGGTTATTTTGCGAGTAAAGATTTAAAGTTATAGCTTAGATAATAACAAGGTTGGCGTTAGACAGCACGGACAGGGGAGGGGGGAGGGATGTTGCCCCTCACGAAAGCCTTGAACATGAGTCTTCACATGGGCGCAGGGGAGAAGCCCCGCGAACGGCCCATGAAAGACCCCCTTAGGCCAGCCATTCGGGACGGGAGAGGGGGATGGAGGGCCATCCCGGACTCCGTCCAGGCTGCACGCCTAAGTGAGGCAAAGAAGGAGATTGGGGGAGCTAGTTCTCGCCCATTCACCGGACAGTTATTAAAAGTTCTAATGTGTGTCATGTGTAGTTTTGTGTCCCCCCAATGTGTCCTCCTCTGTATCCCCATCCCACAGTTCCAGGTCTCTGAAGAGAGGAGTCGGATCCGGAGGCTTCCGTCTTTGGGTAAGGAATACCCTTGCACGCAGAGAGATCAGAGAGAAAGCCAACAAAGAGTGTGTACTTTCCCTCGTTCTTCCAGGCGGCAGTCCGAAACCCCAGAAAGAAACAAAGGACCCTCGTCGCTGACACCATGGGCTCCGACGGTTGACTACAAAAGAGACAAGGTTTGGAAATACACTCATGAATAAAGAGATCACTATCATTTCACACAATGTGAAAGGCTTTAATAGTCCAGGGAAACGCAGACTAGCCATGGCAGACTACAAGAAAACAGACCCCGACATAATTCTATTACAAGAAACACATTTTTCCAAATCTAGTTCACCAAAATATATTGATTATAGGCAGTGTTCGACAAATCACCCAAAAATCTACTCGCCCAACCAAAAAATCTACTCGCCACCTAGTCCCGCCCCCAACTCCGCCCCTAGTCCCGCCCCCAACCCTAGTCCCGCCTCCAACCCCGCTTTAAAATAAAATATATAAATAAAATACATTTAATAAATTCCTAGTCATAACAACATTCGTTTTTGACATAAATGTATTTATTGTATTACATTATACTACAATTAGTCCTTGTTACGTGTGTGTGTGTGTCTGTGTGTGTGTGTGTGTGAGTGTAAGTGTGTAAATGTCGGATCTAGAAATAAAAGCCAGGTGTGAATGACTAGTTTCCTGAACCCCATAACCAGTGTCTGGACGTCCCCGCTTCACAATATCTGAAGCAGCAATCCCGCCTGGGATCTTACCTGATCCGCAGTCCCTCAATGTCCAGGTACCTCATTCCCGCAATGTTATACATTGGAGGGGATGTGTTCCCTACCTGTCTTCTGGGTTAGGGGGGGTTCCGATGTCTCCCGTGTGAAGCTTGAGTCAGATCTGGAAGAAAGCAGTATAGGTTATTTCGGTGTAGTATAGGGCAGTTAAGATATATAGGGTAAATAAGATATCCAGATCCAGAGTGTGGGGGCGAGAGAGAGAGAGTGGGGGAGGGAGAGTGTGGGGGAGAGAACAGATATGTACTGTAGATAAGGTAGGGTTTTAAAAGTGTTTGAAGCTAGGGGAGGGTGACAAAGAAAGGTGGGGAGGGGGAGGGATGCTGGGGGGCTCGGGAGAGAAAGTGTGGATAAGAATAGAGGAAAGCAGGATAATTACAAACAATTTTGATAGGGTGTGAGAAAACCCATGTCCGCATTAAGTCCTTTGGTTTTGGTGTCAAAGAGTCTTATCATTCTGAGTTCAAATGTTTTCCGTTCTTGGGTGTTTTTAAACATTCCGTTGAGGATTTTGATTTTTAAATCATTTACGGAATGATCGGGTTTTGAGAAATGATGTCCCACAGGTGAGCAGTATCTTCCTTCTTCGTGATGGAGTATGGAGTGTCTGTGCATATTCATTCTGCCTTGTAGTCTTTGGCTGGTTTCCCCAATGTAGCAACCTTGGTCACATTTGTTGCACTGAATCATATACACTTTATTCCTGGATGTCCAGCTGTATGATCCTTTAACATTGAGTGTTCCATGGCTGTGACTGGCTGTGGGATCTTGGCATATATGTTTGCACAGTTTGCAGCGTTTGTTGTTGCACGGTTTTGTGCCATTTTCAGTGTCTTTAAGTTCATTGTGAAATTTTCTGCTGAATAATTTCTGTTTGAGGTTTGGTGGTTGCCAGAATGCAAGAATGGGAGGTTTGGGAAAGATTTCTTTTAATGTCGCATCCTCTGCCAGAATGGGTTGCAGATCTTTGATTATTTTTCATATACCATCTAGGGTAGGGTTGTATGTGGCCACTAGTGGTATGCGTGTGGTAGGTTCTTTCTGTCTGTATTGTAGCATTTGTCCGGATCAGAAAAGGGCATTTTAGCGTTGTCTGCAATACCGTCGAGAAACTCAAGTGGGCAATCGCGAGTTGTTGTCATAAAAATCCAATAGCAATTCAATGTCTGTATTATACACAGAGCAGCGTGTGTACTGTACTGTATCTGTATTATGCACAGAGCAGCGTGTGTACTGTATCTGTATTATACACAGAGCAGCGTGTGTATTATACACAGAGCAGCGTGTGTACTGTATCTGTATTATACACAGAGCAGTGTGAAACGCACAGGCGTTTTACAGTATCACATTTCTGCGCATTAAACATTATGATGACTTTTTAAAAATATTTCTTTGAACTGATAATCCATCATACAGCGCTCTCGACCCAGCACACACACAAGGCTCAAGGATTTCATCTTCTTATCTACTGTACACCTCTCCCACACCATTCATTTGTAATGGATGGCTTTCTGGCTTAAATCTTCCCGAACGTGGCACCACATTCCTGCGCATGCGTGTATGACTTCACATTCATTTAGAAGTTAGTTCAAGTTTTAAAAAAAAAATATATATATATATATATATATATATTTTTTGGTTATCGACATGGGCTTGCATAGCAATTATGGATATTATGAGATTCAAGTTTTACAAATATATATTTTTTGGGGTTATCGACATGGGCTTGCATAACATTTATGGATATTATGAGAATCAAGCAGTACTGTTGCTTTTTAATTCCACACTAGTCATGTACGTTCTTTATGAGGTGGTTGGCATACTGTAGTACTGTGATTTTTATTTGGGGGTGTGGGGATCAAAACATTATTATGACCTGTAGAAAATATTTCTTTGAACTACAGATAATCCATAAAAAAAGCTTTCTCCCCCACCCCCCACACACACAAGGCTCAAGGATTTCAACTTCTTATCGACACCTCTCACAGACCATTCATTTTCAACTGGTTGGCTTTGTGGCTTTAATCTTCCTGAGCCTGCTCTCACTTTTCTGCCCGCCACGCATGCGCAAGTGCAATAAGCTAAGCCCTTCTAAACTTGCTTTTCTTAAACCGTGGACTTAACAACAACTTAACACAACACACCTCCCCCCCCAATAGTAATAAGATTAACATGTTGGCTGAGCTGCGCAAGTGTGATAAGCCCTTCTAAACTGCTATTGCACTGTAACAAAACAAGTCAACTTGAAGTTCAAAGCTTATCAACAACACAACACCCCCCTCCCCCCTCCAACAGAGCCATTCACGTAAATGTACTGTAGCGTGATAATCATGAGCTGGGCAGAAGACATGTTTGATAAACCTTAAAGCAGAAAATAGTATTTTTCTATAGAATTTTATTGGTTAATGAATACTGACCTGTGCATTATTAACAGAAATAATTGATTAAACAATAAAAATATAATAATTGTTATAAAACATATTTTTTTTTTATATATATATATTTTCCCAAACTAATGTGAAGTGCAATGCTTTGTTGAACTGTTCATAAGAATTTCAGGTCTGCAATAGGGGGTCGGTCAAAAAATACATTTTATTTTTTAATGCATAACAGTACAAAAATACAGTAGCTCTAGTCTTTCTCTTCGTTATGGCATTGCGATGTGGTGGGGAGATCGGGGAGAGAGGTGGCTGCAGCTCTGAAAATACTGTACACATATGCAAAACAGAAACAGAAATAAAAACACATTTTTTTTGTTGCACAAACGAATTTCTATACAGTAACAACTGAACAGAGAGAGGGTGGGAAAGGGGGAGTTGTGTAAGATACAGGCTGGTTTGTACAGTACTGTACATGAACAGAGTACTATAATCTTACAATACACTTCCCCCCCCTTCCTTTTTTCACTGCTGAAGTTCTGAAAAGGAAAAGAAACAATTAATGCAGACATGGTTAGTTTGAGTGCCATACAGTTCTTATAGTGCTGTAAAATACAAAAACAAAATTAAAAACCGGGCGCTTCTAAACTACAGTATGATAATACTTAATCAATATAATATAAGTGATAGTGATGTATAATTTGTAATTGGTATCACAAAATGTGATAAGTGACCTCCACCAATACAAAGTGAATGATAAATGTAATGTGAAATACAAAATAAAAAAGCAGCTCTACACCCTTTATGAGGACTGTCCAGGTAGATCTTGTGTAGTTTTCCAAGTGGGAGGAGCGCTGTGATATTCGTGAACATAAATGAAAAAAATATATATATGATAGTGCAGATGGTACAACAATAAAAGTGGTCAAAAAATAGTCTCTGCAATAGACTCCTGAAGAAGCCACAGCAAAACGCGTTGAATCGATTAGCTGTGGGAGGTGACTGAGCTGGGGAGAATACTGGAGACATGTGCTGGCAATCTACGGAGACGGACACACCAGGCAGCCCCTTCCGCCCTTACCTGAGACGTCACAGGATGTGACACGGGCACACGTGACGCACGCGGAAGTGTTCCATCGCTCCTGGAGGCACCGGCACTCTCCAAACGACTACAGCTGTCCTCTCCCTCTAACGTAATTTACATTTGAAATGTGAGTGCATTATATATTTATTTCACTGCTATTAATACAATTTAGATCGTACTACACTATTGTGCGTTCTCTCTTTTCTCTCTATAATCCTTGGGAGATAATTCGATCATCCATATGATCTACAATACACTACAAGCTTCCTGAATTTCTACCAATATACCACTTTGAGAGGGCATCCATTAAAGGGCTCCTATCAGAGAGAGATGGCTCTCTGATACGTCTATTTTGACCTTGTCATTTGTGAGTACAACTATTGCAGAGACTATTTTTTAACCACTTTTATTGTTGTACCATCTGCACTATCATATATATTTATTTTTTCATTTATGTTCACGAGTATCACAGTGCCCCTCCCAATTAGAAAACTACACAAGTGCTGTAAAATACCTGTATCATACTTACCTGTGTCTGATTAACAGAAATAAATGATTAAATAATTACAATACAGTATTTCAAAAGATTTTTTTTAAACACATTTTTTTTTTGCACAAACAAATTTCTATACAGTAACTACAGAGAGAGGGTGGGAGAGGGGGATTTGTGTAGGATACAGGCTGGTTTGTACATGAACACAGTACTATAATCTTACACCCCCCCCACTTCCTTTTTTCACTGCTTCAGTTCTGAAAATGAAAGAAACAATTAATGCAGACATGGTTATTTTTACAGCCATACATACCTGTATCATACTTACCTGTGCCGTATTACGTTCGTGAGGCCTGGCCATTACGTTGTATAACAATAGGCATTAAAACCAGAGACATAACATAAAACACAGACAAAGCTCAGTTTTTAGCACATCTAGTGAGACTCATACACGGTACAGTGCTTAAATATATATGGATAAAATTAATAAGTAAATGGTCTTTTAGGTTGAAATTTTTGGCCAAATTGGTGTAAGCCCTGAGCAACGCCAAGGCGCAGACCACACCTTATCAGGGGTCCCTAACGCTCAATATAAAAATCTTAATAAACTGTTTATAGAACAGGAAGAATATTATAGTAAATCTGTCAATATTAGCTGCAAAGTTCTGCTGACTGTGAAGCCTTTTATTAACATGTACATTACCAGGCAAAGCACTATGTAGTAGAGATGTCACAGCCAAACTGCAAGCAGGCAAGTTCCCCTGAGGGAAGATTGCTATGGAGTGAGCCCAAACCATTTAAAGTGGGAGTGGGGTGAGTTAAATGTAGAGGAGGTTGCCAACCTCCAATCAGCCATGACTAGCTGGACGATATTGTAAAACATATGGCACATAACAAGCTCTATTAAACCCCCAAAATACCCACAACATATATATAAGCATATGAGTATCAGAGGAGTGCATGAGCATGGCACTCGCATTAAAACCAGAGTACCTAACATTAAAACACAGACAAAGCTCAGTTTTTAGCACATCTTGTGAGACTCATACACGGACAGTGCCTAAAGAATATGGATAAATATCTAATATAGTAAAATGGTCTTTTAGTTTGACATTTTTGGCCACAAATTGTGTAAGCCCCTGGAGCCAACGCCAAGGCAGACAACATATCAGGGGCCCTAACGCGAATATAAATTCTTAATAACCTGTTAATAAACGGAAGACTGATTTATAGTAAATCTGTCATATTAGCTGCAAAGTTCTGTCTGATGAAGCTTTTATTAACTGTACATTACCAGGAAAAGCACTCTGTATAGAGATGTCACAGCCAAACTGCAAGCAGGCAAGTTCCCCTGAGTGGAAGAGTGCTATGGAGTGAGCCAAAACATTTAAATGTGGGAGTGGGGGGGTGAGCTAATTAAGTAGGAGGTGCCAACCTCCAATCAAGCCATGACAGCTCTGGACAAGAATGGTATATAAACATTACTGCGCACTAACAAGCTCATTAAACCCCCTAAAAACCCACAACATATAAATAAGCATATGAGTATAAGAGGAGTGCTACTGAGCATGGCAATATGCATTAAAACAGAGACATAACATAACAACACAGACAAAGCTCCAGTTTTTAGCACATCTAGTGAGACTCATAAACGGTACAGTGCCTAAATATTAAATGTTGATTGTGACATATATCTAATAAGTAAATGGTCTTTAGTTTGACATTTTGGCCAAAATTGTTGTAAGCCCCTGAGCCACGCCAAGGCAGCCACATATCAGGGGTCCCTAACGCTATATAAATTTTAATAACCTGTTTAATAACAGGCAAGAATGATTTATAGTAAATCTGTCAATATTAGCTGCAAAGTTCGTCCTGACTGAAGGCTTTATAACCATACATTACCAGGGAAAAGCACTCTGTATTAGAGATGTCACAGCCAAATGCAAGCAGGCAAGTTCCCTGAGTGGAAGATGCTATGGAGTGAGCCCATAACATTTAAATGTGGGAGGGGGGTGAGCTTTAAATTAAGTAGAGTAGGAGGTTGCAACCTCCAATCAGCCATGACTAGATGGACAAGAATTGTAAAACATACTGGACACCTAACCAAGCTCCTATTAACCCCCAAATACCCCACAACATATATATAAGCATATGAGTATCAGAGGAGGTGCTACTGACATGGCAATATGCATTAAAACCAGAGACATAACATAAAAAACAGACAAAGACTCAGTTTTTAGCACATCTAGTGAGACTCATACACGGTACAGTGCCTAAATATATATGGATAAATATCTAATAGTAAATGGTCTTTTAGTTTGACATTTTGGCCAAATTTGTAATGTAGCCCCTGAGCCAACGCCAAGCACGACCACATATCAGGGGTCCCTACGCTAATATAAATTCTTAATAACCTGTTTAATAACAGGAGAAGATTTATAGTAAATCGTCAATATTAGCTGCAAAGTTCGTATGACTGATGAAGCTTTTATTAACCTGTACAATTACCAGGGAAAAGCACTCTGTATTAGAGATGTCACAGCCAAAACTGCAAGCAGGCAAGTTCCCCTGAGTGGAAGACGCTATGGAGTGAAGCCTAACCATTTAAATGTGGTGGGGGGGTGAGCTTTAAATTTAGTAGGAGGTTTCGCCCAAACCTCCAATCAGCCATGACTAGCTGGACAAGAATTGGTAAAACTTACTGGACACCTAACAAGCTCCCTATTAAACCCCCAAAATACCCACAACAAATATTAAGCACATGAGTATCAGAGGAGTGCTACTGAGCATGGCAATATGATTAAAACCAGAGACATAACATAAAACACAGACAAAGCTCAGTTTTTAGCACATCTAGTGAGACTAATACACGGTACAGTGGCCTAAATATAATGGATAAATTATAATAAGTAAATGGTCTTTTAGTTTGGACATTTTTGGCCAAAATGTGTGGTAAGCCCTGAGCGCAACGCCAAGGCAGACCACATATCAGGGGCCCTAACGCTAATATAAATTCTTAATACCTGTTTATATAAACAGGAAGAGGATTATAGTAGAAATCTGGTCAATATTGCTGACAAAGTTCTGTCTGACATGAAGCTTTTATTACCTGTACATTACCAGGAAAAGCACTCTGTATTAGACGATGTCACAGCCAAATGCAAGCAGGCAAGTCCCCTGAGTGAAGAGGCTATGGAGGAGCCAATGTAGCAAACCATTGAAATGTGGGAGGGGTGAGCTGTAAAGTAGTAGGAGGTTGCAACCTCCAAATCAGCCAGGACGTAGCTGGAGACAAGAATTGTAAAATACTGGACAACTCGAACAGCTCTCATTAAACCCCCAAAAACCACCAACATATATATAAGAATATGGAGTATCAGAGGAGTGCTGACGAGCATGTGCAATAGGCATTAAAAACCAGAGACATAACATAAAACACAGACAAAGCTCAGTTTTTAGCACATCTAGTGAGACTCATACACGGTACAGTGCCTAAATATATATGGATACATATCTAATAAGTAAATGGTCTTTTAGTTTGACATTTTTGGCCAAAATTGTTGTAAGCCCCTGAGCCAACGCCAAGGCAGACCACATATCAGGGGTCCCTAACGCTAATATAAATTCTTAATAACCCTGTTAATACAGGAGGAAGATTTATAGTAAATTCGGTCAATATTAGCTGCAAAGTTCGTTGACTGAAGTGAGCTTTTATTAACCTGTACAATTACCAGGAAAAGCATCTGTATTAGAGGATGTCACAGCCAAACTGGCAAGCAGGCAAGTTCCACTGAGTGGGAAGAGCTTATGGAGTGAAGCCTTAGAACCATTAAACGTTGGGGGTGGGCGTGAGCTTAAATTTAAGAGGAGGTGCCAAACCTCAATCAGCCATGACTAGCTGGACAAGAATTGGTAAAACTACTGGGACACCTAACAAGCTCCCTATTAAAACCCCCCCCCAAAATACCCACAACATAATATTAAGCAAAATGAGTATCAGAGGAGTGTACTGAGCATGGGCAATATGAATAATTTTTAAAACCAGAGACATAACATAAAACAACCAGACAAAGCCAGTTTTTAGCACATCTGTGAGACTCAATACACGGGTACAGTGGCCTAATATATATGGATAAATTATATATAAAGTAAAATGGTCTTTTAGTTTGGACATTTTTGGCCACCAAATGTTGTAAGCCCTGAGGCAACGCCAAGGCAGACCACATATCAGGGCTCGGCCCTAACGCTAATATAAATTCTTAATAACCTGTTTATATAACAGGAAGCATGGATTTTAGTAAGAAATCTGTCAATATTGCTGACAAAGTCTTGACTCTGATGAAGCTTTATTAACCCTGTACATTACCACGGAAAAGCACTTGTATAGAGAGTCACAGCCAAGAATGCAAGCAGGCAAGTTCCCCTGAGTGAAGAGGCTATGGACGTGAGGCCATTGAGCCATAACCATTTAAATGTGGGAGGGGTGGCTTATAAGTTACAGTAGGAGGTTGCAACTCCAATCACCTATGCGACAGTAGCGGGACAAGGAATGTAAAACATTACTGGACACCAACCGCCTCCATTAAATCCCCCAAAAAACCCAACACATATATTATAAGATTATAGGGTATCAGAGGAGTAGTGACTGAGCAGTGGCAATAGGCATTAAAAACCAGAGAACAAACATAAAAAACACAGACAAGCTCAGTTTGTAGCACAGTCTAGTGAGACTCATACACGGTACAGTGCCTCAATATATATGGATAATATCTAATAAGTAAATGGTCTTTTAGTTTGTACATTTTGGCCAAAATGTTGTAAGCCCTGCAGCCAACGCCAAGGCGACCACATATAGGGGTCCCTAACCTAATATTAAATTCTTAATAACCTGTTTAATAACGGAGAATGATTAATGTAAATTAGTACATCGTCAATATTAGCTGCAAGTTTGGTGAAGGGAAGCTTGTTATTAAACCCCTGGACAGTACCGGAAAGCAACTCTGTATTAGAGATGTCACAGCCAAACTGCAAGCAGGCAAGTTCCCCTATATAACAATACCTCAATACCTCAATTCCTCTATAACAATAGGCAACACAGTTGCAATATGATCGATATATTTATTACATCTGGCTACGGTGAGTATGTTGTTCCAGAAATTCAGTATCCCTTTTTCCAATACATCCTTTTTTGACGGTTTCCACACTTTTCTGATATAATCCTTCAACTCATGCCATACCATTTCGATGGGATTAAAATCTGGTGATCTGGAATACATTAGGAGGGGAGAAAAAAGGTAAATTACTTACTGTAAGGAGATATAAACTCTGTAAAACAATGAGAAATGTTTACCCAACTTACTCCGCTGGCATCTTAACCCAGTTGATACCGCTGGCAAGAATGTGAGCTGTTGACGCGGTGTGTTTCGGATCATTGTCCTGGAAGAACCGGTGACCAGATGGGAAATAATTCCTAATGTATTCAACAACATGTGTAATTATGTGATCTTGGAAGAACGCTTTATTCGTGATTCCTGGAAACAAGAAAAGAAAAATGTACAGTAACATTAGGGTACAAAATACTGTACAGTACAGCTGTCCAGTGCATAAGGCCACAGGCACAGCATGTATACTTGTGCATTATTTTACCCTCAAAGAGAATGATGCATCCAGGTCCTTGTCTAGAGATGGCACCCCACACATGCATCTTAACTGGTTGCTTGGAACGCGGCTTCAGAGATACGTGTCCTTTTTTGTAGAATGCAAAACGGGCAAATCTCTCAAGTGCTACAGTTGTCTCGTCAGTAAAGATGACATCATGGAAAGTCTCGCCACTTTCGATCCATGCCCGTGCCGGGTCCTCTGTTTTAATTTTGTTGGCTTCCCTTATCATAGGATATGCTCTGTAATGACAAGGAATAATGTTAGAGGTACTAAATTCTGGAGATACAGTATGATGGTTCCCAGAACTTAAAAAATGAAAAAATAAGTCAAAGACATCTACTGTATAGAAAACTAACAGTAATGTATTGAAACAGTACAATATACAGTATGTATTACTGTACATACAGTACAGTTGGCCAACCCTATTGTACAGTAGGCTAGGAGGGAGCCTAACATGAAAATAGAGGGCTAAACAAGAAATCACAAGTCTGGAGAGGGAGGAAGGTGGGGGAAAAAACGTGGGGAATAACAACCATAGTGGAAAAAGAAAAAGCAGCAGACAAAAAAGAGAAAAACATGGGTGACGTACAGTATACTGTACAGTACTTGCTTAAAACGCCCATATTCCCATCCCAATTTTCGTCTCATCTGCCTGATGCTGGTCTCAGATGCTTTAATTTTGTGAGTTGCCTCTAGTGCATTCTTCAACCTTGTGGCACACGTCTCATCACTCTGTTCACTTAATTGATCCACCAGAAGAGTTGTCGCCCTACAGTGTAAAGAAAAACAGAACAATTTGTTACATTAGGCAAATTAAGCATCCCAATAGCGCACTGATTTCCTATTGTCTGATTATAGCGCTACGGTATATGAATATATTAAATAATTTGCACCTCAAATAAAGCATCCCAATAGACTGCACTGTCACCACTCAGTCACTCCTACCACCCATTGTGACCAATCACTGGCATAAAAGCTAGTGACCTACTGTACTGTTGATGCTTTGTGGGTGTGGGTGTGTGTGTACAGTAAATGCAGGATTATTAGTTCAAAGAAATCATAATATTTAGAAAAGATTACACTGTACCACCACCTCCTAAAGTACAGAATACAGTACAGTACATTACCGTAGTGTAGAATTAAAAAGCTGACTGATTGTAAGAATGGCAAAAATGTTATACTGTACAGTCGAAATGTAAATATTCATTAAATATTAAACACAGGCATACAGTACAGTACAAGACTTTGTTCGAGTTATGGTGGACAATAAGTAGTACTGATCTTACTCAGTAGTGACGGTCGGAATTCTTTTGACGATTTTGGCCTTCCCATGCGCATGATAACTAACAGTGCTTTTTGCTAAACCGAAGCAACTAACCAGCGTTGGAGCTGTAAAATGCCATGTCCATTCTGGCACATATCCTTTATTCTCAAGCTGAGATCTTTTGAAATCCTTTTCTTTGGCATCGCTGCTGTTAGAAAACAAATGCGAGCACACACAGAGCAATTCGATGTGAATTAAATGTGTATTGAATGTGCATTTAATAATCAAAATGGATGGTGTATTTATACTTTAATTTAATGTGCCTCAACGTCACTCGACAGGTTTAGTACACAGTATGCCCACTTTTAACACCTGCATCTCGTGTCCATGCCCGTGAAAATGTTCAAATAAAAGGTGAGACAAATTGCATAGAGTCTCACACACTGATCTCTATCTGAACTTGCTCTTGTCCAGATACTGCATTGTGCATTCGTCCATCTGTTTCCATGGATCGCCTCCGATTCTACGGACGCATGAACCAGCTTGCTTCTGCCGTGCCGGCCAAGAGAAAGGCGGAAGCTGTTTCCCAGCCAAAACCTAAGCGACAACCAAAGCAGATTAAAGAAAATGTTCCGAAGGCTCCAAAGGTTAAGATGTCTGAGCCTTATTATGTAAAGAAGAATTTCGATGCCCTTAGCACAGTGCAAGTCAAGTGGGGTCCCAATCCTCTCCTTGCACCCCCCGCTCACCTGCACCACAACCCATCATTGAGGCTGCTCTCCTGGCAACTCCCGGCTCACCTGCACCACAACCCATCTTCAACGCTGCTGCTCTCCTGGCAACCCCCTGTTAACCTGCTCAACCAACCATCCTCGACGCTGCTCTCCTGGCAACCCCCTGGTCACCTCCTCCACCACCCATCTACGCAGACGTCTACAGCACGGAGCAAAAGGTTGATCTTCTTTTGGAGACCATGTTCAGTATGGATATGCGCATGGAGAAAATGGAAAGGAACATGGAGAAAATGGAAAGGAACATGGAGAAGATGGAAAGGAAGATTGTGGGGATGTATTATTTCCTGCGAGTTCCTGTCCCTGTATGTCCTATGCAGGAGCAGGATGGTGGCCTGCATGATGTGATCTTCACGCTTCCCTCCCCAAGCCCCCCACGCTCACCCCATCCGTCAGCAGAATACGTGTGCCTGTATGCCTTTGAGGACGAGATGAAAACCCCGGAAAGGCCACAACAGGAGGAAAGCATCCTCCCAGACCGCCTACCCTCGCCCGCTGCCAGAAGTACACCAGCACCCAGGATTGTAACGCTGCCGGACATCATCTTGACCGACCTGACCCAGCACGCTCGGGAGAAATACAAGACTGGATGTGCTGGTGTAGCCCATAAATTTGCCCTGTCAATATTTAAACACAATGTCAGTTTTGAGATGAACAGCGGTTGGACCAACAGTGTAAATTATGAAGGAAATAAAAGAAAGAAGGCCCTGCCAGCATATTTAAGAAAGACCATTTTGAATGAAGTTGAGTGTTATTTCCGTGTTACCCCTACAGTTATGAGAGCTGTGAGAGACACTATAAATGGCCTGTTGAGGCATACAAGGGCTCGTGCTTGGAGTGGCACCCCTCTTGCTAATGACTTTTCCCAAACTCTACTGTAGTGCAAAAGAAAAAAAATGTTACATTGATTTATAGTTTAATGTGTTTAATCATTTTCTGTTTTATTTTTATTGTTTTGAAATATTGTTATTGTTTAATCATTTATTTCTGTTAATTAGGCACAGGTAAGTATGAATTCGTCTGTGCAAAAAAATTAAATGTGTTTTAAAAAAAATCTTTGAAATACTGTATTGTTAATGTTTAATCATTTATTTCTGTTTATCAGGCAAGTATGATACAGGTACTTTACAGTACTGTAAGAACTGTATGGCTCTCAAACTAGCCATGTCTGCATTAATTGTTTCTTTTCATTTTCAGAACTGCAGCAGTGAAAAAAGGAAGGAGGGGATGTGTAAGATTAGAGTACTGTGTTCATGTACAGTACTGTACAAACCAGCCTGTATCTTAAACAAACCCCCCTCTCCCACCCTCTCTCAGTACAGTAGTTACTGTATAGAAATTCGTTTGTGCAAAAAAATGTGTTTTTATTTCTGTTTCTGTTTTGCATATGTGTACAGTATTTTCAGAGCTGCAGCCACCTCTCTCCCCGATCTCCCCCCCCCCCATCTTGCAATGCCATAACGAAGAGAAAGACAAGAGTTACTGTACTGTATTTTTGTACTGTATTATGCATTAAAAAATAAAATGTATTTTTTTGACCGACCCCCTTTTTCAGACCTGAAATTCTTATGAACAGTTCAACAAAGCATTGCACTTCAGACACTGTAATGTAATGCGAGGGCATTTCTCTTACCGGTTATTAAAAAAATGTCAAAATGAGACATACAGCACAGTACAGTACAGCACAGTACAGTACTGTACACGCATGCGCATACCAGTAAAGAAAAACAGTATTTACTGTTGCAAAAGGTCAAAGCATTGAATAATAATAATACACACTGTATAGAATAAAAGATATACATTTTTATTTTTGGTGTTTATAAGAAAAGTTGTGATGATGACAGTACTGTACAATGTAAAAAAAAGATTTGAATATTAAAAAAGCAGCATAGTGTACAGTATAAGGTTTTCTATAAAGCTCACAATTGTTCTATCAATAAAAATGGCACTGTCATTAAATATTTGCCTACTTGGCAAACAATGCGCAAGCAACTTTTAAAAAAAGCGATATTGGAGGTCCATCCAAATTCCTTCTTTTGTCTTTTTCCGCTTGATGTCAAAGTTTCTTTTCTGGGGAAAAACAAACAAATATGTTTGTATTGCCGATATTGCGCATGTGTCAAGTCGCGTCATTGGGAATTAAAACAGCCGTTCAAGCAATATCCTACATCTGTGTCTGTAGGATGAGAACAAACTTCTGATTGGCTCTGACTCTTCAGCCCCACCCTCTCCCTACATTTTTAAGCTGCAGCAGCGTCACGTACTTCGACGGCCAATCAAATCATTCTTCAAAGTGCACTCAACAAAGAAACATCCCCTCAACTCACATACAGTATTGTATTGATGCACATACAGTACTGTACAGTACTGTAAAGTACATACAGTATTGTTTAAAAAATAATTTTCTTTTGACACACGGCAGCTTGAACTGCAGCTCCAAACTTACAGTAATGCTGTCATGTATAGTATAGTGTAATACAGTGTAGTACATTACTGTACTGTATATTTACCTTCATTATAAACTTTGCCAAACGGGTGGTGATGACTCACTGTGACTCCTCAAGTCTGCATTATAGTTGACAGGTGACAGCTGGCCTAGTACACTTGTAGTTGAAAGCTGATGAAGCTGGAAATCATTTTGGTACTGGTAAATTCAAGCTTGCTGGTACCTGTACGCGAAATCATGCTCAGGCTGGAAATTTACCAGGTATTCAGGCGGGGACAGGTACAAAGGATTGCCGTTCACCAGGTTATCACTGACGGTCGGACCGGCCGGTGCTGGTGCTGGCTGGATTGGGATTGAAGATTCTTATACGAGTTAAAACCGACCTTTCTTCTTTTGAAATTGCCATGATCAAACATACTGTGAAATTCTGGCATGACACCCCAATACCTGCAAATCTCTCCGGCAGGAGGGGCAATGCAAAAAAAACACTGATTGTTACTTAAGGTTTTTCTTATCGCACGCTTCCACCCATAAACATCTGATGAAAACTTGTAAAAATCGTAGTTCGAAATGAAATATTCATATATTTTAGATACAGTCGCCATCTTATCTGCTGCAGCATTAATCGCAGAATATATTAAAAATACATAACTACAGTCAGGGTTTTTATACGTCTGTGGTGTAGCCATAAAGTAAACTCTGCAATTGTGCAGGGAAAGAATGTAAAAAAAGGCACACATTGAGTATTTAAAGCTTTTTATTAAGAATGCCTAATTTGATAACGTCTTCGAAAAATCAAGGTCAATTCTCAATGGACCACTGTAAGTATGTACCAGTCTAGACGTGGGTGCTATCTGTTTTAAACACCTGCACCCTTACAAAGTAGCAAAGTACACAACAATATAGGAAGTGCTCTAACTAAATAAAGTCCAAACTTGAAAAAAATAAAAAATGTGGTGCAGCATGAAAAGTCTAAATTGTTCCCAATTCTCAGCAGCAACAGATGTCCAAGATAATCAGCGCACCTCGTGGGAAGAAAAAAAGAGAAAAAAAGAGCACAATAGTTAAGCAAGTTCACAACACAGTGCTAAGATTATAGCTGATGAGATATGCACTTACATTGCAGTGCCTGTCTCAGGCATGTAATGGTATCTTTATGCTTCCTAACCACCATGAAGTCATCACGATTTCTCAGAGCACTTCTTTAAAATTCTGTTTATATATAAATCAGGAATAACACAACAGGTTTAAAATATGGGCACAGACCAGTTCATGTTGTTCTGCAACCTCCGGTGTCCGCGACAGTCACTCGCCGCACTGCTCGGCGTTCTGTGTCACATCCGGTTCCTGGTGCCTCAATGAAACTGGTCCTCCCGGCAACCCTACGCATTTCAAGGGTGATCCGTCTTCGTCAGTGGTAAGTATGGTATGTTCCGGTGTCCCTTCTTAATATATCCCTCTCTAACAAAGCTACACACATTTCTTTAATTATGCTAATGACGGAGAGGGACAGAAAATATATTATACATAACATAGCAAAAATTCTATACAAAATATATAAAAAATATAAAAAAGGTCTAACTACATACCATAAAATCAGTAGCAAATACACATTACAATTCAATACAATTCATTAATTTCATTAATTTCTGCCACCTGGCGGATACGCAAAGGATAGCATCCAAATTATAATTCATTAACTTCTGCCACATGGCAGATACGCGAAGAATTGCATCCAAAGAAGCAAGAAAACATTAAATTAAACAGATCAACCGGGTGTGGCTGCCCGGTGCTGGATTGCGTGAACGCGGCATGAATAGTGGTCAAAACGCAGAAATACCAAATGGAATACAGAGGTCAACACGAAAACTGATTTGAGATCCGTTCGAATAATGGCCGCTCCATCAGTATATTTTTCACCCTTTAATAGAACACAAAGTAAAAGTTAGTCAAGTCCATCTGAACTTAGTGAACGTCAAAATTCATTAGTAACTGTAGTTAATGTGGAACTTCAAAACAGTCTTTTGAATCAGAGACATGATCATCCTTGGATTAGTGGTGAAAGAGGTGTTCTGTTTTTCTTTTATAATAATCTTAGTGAACTTTTAAATTCATGATAAAAAAAATACAGGTACTGTACCAGAAAAACTTTTTTTTTTTTTTTAAGTTTAAAACATTCTCACTGCTTTTATGAGTTTTTTTGCTTTAATTCTTAACATTTCAAAACAAAAAACAATGGGCCTTCAGCAAAATCCAAACACCAACAGTTCTACAGCCAGAATGCCAGCAAAAGTGCCCACTATTAAATAAAGTATCTTCACTCAATAAAATGTTCTTAATGCATGTCCCCAAGTCTTCAAGATATTTCATGAACAAGAGTTTACTGCAGGATGAATAATAAGACACATTGATTTTCCTATTTAGTTATACAGCAGTTTAAGGGTCAACTACTTTCTCTTCCAGGTTGTTGAAAAATAATCAAATAGACTTTTCTTTCTGGCAAAAAAAATATTTTATGATGCAGGACATGATGGAAGCCCCCAGCTATCCTAGAGCAAACTAAACAAATTGACAATCTCGAGGGGAGCATAGGAAGCACAATTTGAAAACCCTAACTATCCTTTCTGTCAAGAACTGTAAGGAAATCCATGTATTTTATTTCCAAAACTTTGTTAACTTGTATTAGCCAAATTTAGTGTACAATGCAGACTGTTGTAGTGAGCTTGTACTGTAGAATGCTATACAATTGTCTTCAAAATAAAATTAATTGCCAGGCTTAAACACAACCAACATAACTCATACACAAACACCAACAAATCTTATGTGAGCTAAAAAAAAATATCACAAAGTCTGTCTGTGTCTGTGTCTCTGTCTGTGTCTCTGTCTGTGTCTGCGTCTCTGTCTGCGTCTCTGTCTGCGTCTCTGTCTGCGTCTCTGTCTGCGTCTCTGTCTGTCTGTCTCTGTCTGTGTCTCTATCTCTCTCAATGTGAGAAAATACATACAATTATGTGAAATCGTCACTTAGAACTGCACCTTTAACATATTAAGATAATTATTCTGACAGTTGTGACATATGGTCACACTGGTTCCATAAGTTTAAACCTTGAAAAATCATGGGTAACCTATTCACTACATGTTTTATTCTGTCATCGATAAACAATGTTATATTACTATGGTCTTTAGCCCTTTCAATCAATCCTTCAATATGTTTATAATTACAGCATTCGTACAGTATATTATTCATATGATGCTCTCATATTTCATTAAGTACGCTACAATTATGTAATTAAAGTCATATTACATGATATTTACATGTATTGTATAAGTCACCAATGTCCTTGCTGGTATCCATTGTTCCAGGAAGGCATATCCTGTACGTACATGGTTGAGACAATCATGGGATTCTGAAGCATATCAAGCTCATTGCCAATGTTGCTTTGTTCACCCTCCTCATTTTCTGCCTGGTACACGGGCTGAGCCATGTACGGAGGTTAGCTAATGTATTCCCCTGCACCCTGATATTGGGCTGGTAAGTTTTGAACTTTCCCATAGTAGTTAGCTTCAGCTTGCCATTCATACTGTGTGAGGCTCTGTGCTGGAGTTTGATACGAGACACTACTCTGTGAACATCGATTCTTCCTGGGATAGATCAAGAACAATCTATTTATCATCCGATAGGTGCCATGATCAAACATACCCTTACACGATTGTTCTACTTCCCAGCAGCAGTATCTCTGTCCAGGACGTGGTATTATTAAATAAAGTATTCTTGAATGGTTTAAATTGTTTCGAATGGAATTTTTCCATTTGTTTGGGTGAGTTGCTTCTTTGTAGTATTTATAGTTGTCAATGATATACTGTAGACATATTTCATGGACAGTTGTTCTCTTAACTTGGCTTTCGATAGCATTATAGATCATAAATATATATATA